>CM074732.1:186525382-186597882 GCA_037367245.1 Phrynocephalus guinanensis
AATATGTGGCCTGGTACCTTATCAATTAATCCTGATTAGCTGTGGCACTGGCAAATTATACAAACCTTATAGGAGCATCAACAGCATTCTAGCCAGTATTTGGCAGATTTCTACTGAGGCCCCAGAAAGATTACTGCAGATGAATCTTGGCAATATGTCCACAGTTAGCTTTTAAGCTGTTTATATCTTTTGGGGGGATATGATAAACCAGGCACTACTTGCTCATGGTTTAAAAAAAACATACTTCAAAACAGACAGTTCTTTAAAAACAATTTTTAAAAACTGGAGGAAATCATTAATTGTCTTAATTCTCTCTCAGTAGGTATATAAACTGTATCTGTAACTAAATATCTATCTATTGACAGATAGCTATATCTCTGCAGCCTGTGCTGCCAGCCACTGCTGATGAGAGCTGGAAGAAGACACTTTCATCAAAGCAACATCTGTTTTCAATTTTCATTTATAGATGTGGAAACTCTTTAGCTGGACATTAATCATTCTCAACAGCAGCAATTAGATACGTGAGATAAATCAGAACAAATTGAATTTAGCCTCTGTCCTTAGAAAGAAAGAAAGAAAGAAAGAAAGAAAGAAAGAAAGAAAGAAAGAAAGAAAAAGAAAGAAAGAAAGAAAGAAAGAAAGAAAGAAAGAAGTTCAGATGGGAAAGTGAGGGAATTAGCAGACTTATGTGAGTATAGCTCCCCCCACAAAATATTTTAAGAATATTCACTAACTATAACAACACAACAGTATTTCGGTGACATTTTCAAAGGCTAATCATTTGTATTCAGTCTGAAGAGTGGCTCTTTTTAGAATGTCTAGTGGACAGATATTTAATAATAATGTATAATGTATGAATGGATTTGCATCAGTATATTGTTTCGTTTCCCCCCCCCCCCCCCAAAAAAATCGAGGAACATGCTTTTTGTGCTTACATGACTCATCGTTTTAAAACTGAAACACAATTTCCACTGTGGAGGAACCTGAACTAGGGTAAGCTATGTTTTCAGACCAGAAACATGCTTTCACTAGCAACATGAAATTTATATATCTCTCTGTGCTAAGAGGAGAGCCAGAATTTAAATGGATTTGAACTGGCTTGTTTTCAGGCAGTGGACACAGAAGTAAAAAATGAATCAAGAATTTAATGAATAGTAAATGTATACTTTAATTTAAATGTATGTTTTAGTCAATGTTAAGCAGTGCTTTTTAAACCCCTGGTTTAAAAGTCAGCAAGTTACTAATAGAAAGAACTGAGGAAGAGCGCAGTTTTGATACTCTAGGAAATCAGAAGCCTAATTTTGATTGATTTCACTGAAAGTAGAATTAAGCTGGAGTCATTTGAATGCTAGAAGCAGAGGCATTTCCATCAAGAACGCATTCAATGACTAAAAAGGTTTTGGAAAATAAAAACAAAAACACCACTGTAAAGCAAAATGTTCTCAGGGAAACAGGTAAACCAATACACATGTGCTCTAGTATTAATAAATGTTGGTAGTTGATATCATCTGAACTCTGTGAACCTCGGTCAGTATTAGAAAGATTACAACTATCTACTGGCATCACTATCCAAATAATTAGATGAAGGCAACTGCTGGCATAAAAGGCCTCAGCAACAGAGGCCTAAGCCTTTAGGTCTTGTTCATGGAAGCAGTAGCATTGAAGCTAGCGTGACTCACACATAATGCAAAACAGAATAGAATAGTCCTCTCCCATGGACGCACAAACCCCCGTCTCTCTCCTGCATAGAAAATTCCTAGCAAGAAAATCCAGATGTTTGGCATGCTCTATTCAGACTTCAGAGGAGCACACTGACATCAGCTGAACAAATTCTCTGTTATTCTATGCAAGATATATACTAACACCTTGGATTACTCTCTTCAACAAGTATCAAGTACAGTATTTCTATTTTTTGCCTGAATCCTAAATGCCTCAAATAGAAATGCCCTACTGCAGCATTTCCTAAATGAAAAAAAAAACCTAACTTGGGCTGGGGGGGGGGGGAGGGCAGGGGAAAGATCTCACTTCCTTCCATATCATAGAAAGTTCTTGCACATGGAAAATGGGAGGGAATCTGTGACTCACACGATGTTCCTGGACTACACTGGCAATGGTATCTTGTCATTGGCAGAGCTGGTTGATTGGAGTGGTAATAATGAACATCTGAGGACCCACAAGGCACTGAAACAGCTCCAGAAAATGTACATGCAACACATACATCTTAGAAATATCATTCCCCAACATTGTTGTGAAAACTAGAAATCAAAAGACTTGATCTTGACATATATTGCACAAGAAATATTGTCCAGTTGCACTCTTGTGGCAAGGCCAGCTTGCCTTACAGAGCTTGCAACTGTTTAACCCTGACTGCAGTAATGCCCTAAAACATCAAGAAGAGAAAATTCTAAAACAGAAGAGTAGCCAGCCAGCATACCTGGTGTGGGGGTGGGGGTGGGGTGGAATTTAGTCACCCATTATTACAAAATGTTGCGAAGGAACACTCCCCTTGCAGGCTACAGCTAATGAAACGAGGTCAGAAAGGAGCTTCCACTGGTGCATATGGGACCCTTTTTCATGTCACTAATTTTAGTACAGGAAGTCATTATAATCAGGATTGTGGCAGGAGATGGAACAATTATACTTTCAGTGTCCATCAACTATGGTCCCAATTCAATGCTGAACTGTTGCACCTACTCTTATAATTTTTAAAAACCTTAAATGATCCTGCAGGCAATGGCATATGAAATGAGGGCCTGTTAAATAGATTTTTAAACTGCTCTTCAGACAAGGGCTCCAGGGCGATTTACAAAATTACAAATAAAGTAATAAAACATAATGTCCAAAGATAAAATACAGTCCTAAAACAGCAATCTAAAGCAGAATAAGATGATCTAAAATAGCCTGAGAGAATTTTTTAAAAAGGAATTTGGCATGCACTGAAAGGATAACAGCATGGGTCACATACAACCATCCCTGAATAGCAAGTTCCACAAATGAGATGCCGAAACTCAAATTTTCACCTCACCAGCTGCTACCCACCTCATCTCTGATAGCATAGACACTTGGAGGAGAATATCAATAGATGGCCTTTGCATATAGTCAGCTTGATTAAGTACAACCATACTTTCAGGTTTCTGAATTTCATGCCTCATAAAGTCCTGTAGGGTTTTTATGGCAAGCACCAGTGTCTTAAATAGTACCTTTCTAGTCATGACTTGGTATCACAAAGGGTGCTGTTTCTTGATGCTTTGTGGAGGAAGCACTTTTAAACTGCATCCAAAGATACCAAGAACATGATACACTGCTAGGACTTGGCATAGTTTGTTTCTTCACAGAGATCAAGAAATATAATACGGCAGGCATAGGCACAACATATATTTTGGCTAGATAGGTGTGTGTGTGTGTGTGTGTGTGTGTGTGTGTGTGTGTGTGTGTGTGTGTGTGTGTGTGTGTGTGTGTGTGTGTGTGTGTGTGTGTGTGTGTGTGTGTGTGTGTGTGTGTGTGTGTGTGTGTGGCCTGAGCTTCGGAGAACAATTCCTCACTGTGCCTTATAGAAGAACCAGCCTGTGTGACCGTCAGCAAGCTATACAGTCCCAAAGTGCTTATAGTAGTTTATACCTAGAGCACTCTGAGAAGCTTCACCCTAAGCCTCTGGCAACTTGAGGGCATATAATTAATATTACATATAAAAGACACATAATTATCTATCATCAAAGTAACTGAAGTGATGGTAATAGTATAGTGGTACCTTGCATAAAGGAATTAATTTGTTCCAAATGAAAGTCTGTTAAGCAAATTTTCCTTTGTACAATTTTCCCAAATAAATGCATCGGAAACGGATTAATCCCTAAACGCAACCGTTTTTCTGTTGTACAGATTCGCCCCATAGGCGATTCTGTTAAGCGATTTCCGCCATCTCTGGAAATTTTTTCCTTGAAGTAGATTTTCCGTTAAACAAACCGCTTGTTATACGAGGGTCCACTGTCCTGGTTTTCCACAGTACATGGACACGTTCCTATTTTTAAAGGATACCTTGGTGAGAAGCACCTCATGGCAGGTCAGATGTAGCTGTAAATAAAACTACCTAGTGAGGTAAACCACAAAGATCTAGCAGTGTGGCAACTGTTAAATAACGAAGGATGCATTTACAGGTGTCTTACACAGCAGATCTCTAACCTCAACTCAATTATTCTTTAGGCAAGGATGAAGGCTCCCTAGCCTTCAATTATTTCTGTATATTTTATATTCAATAAATGTGACTTGTGAAAAAATATGACTGTTCCATTTTCTTAATTTCATCTGTTCCATCAGCCAAGAGAAATACACTAATTTATAACTTGAAGGGAGCCTGGAGATACTGTCACCCACCATTCATCCAAATTTGTCACCAGCATCCCATTAAAGCCATAATTATTTTTTAATTAAAACTAAGAAAACTGGCATGCATATGCCTACTTTATACATCTGTTATGGGTTAAGATAGCTTTCTTTTTCTTTTTCTTTTTCTTTTTAAAATGTTTTTTAGACCGCAGTCTTTTGTGGCCATAGTCCATGCCAAAGCAAATGCAAGCTTGCTTATTTTCTCTGTGGGGTGCAACAGCGCCTGTGTATGCCTGAACAGATTCGACTGGCCGTGAAAAGAATTCTAAATAAAACACAAACATGGAATTTGGCAACGCCACAGAAGCAAGCTTAAGACTAATTCCAGCATGCGAACGACTCACACAGCAAGTCTGGCTCCACTATAAATGAAACCAGGCTCTGTAAAATATCCAGTAAAGTTTGAGAGATCAGATTTAAAAGGACAGTGCCCTTAATTTTTCTGCTATCATAGCTTGTGTTGGCACAATAAACCTGTGTGTGTGTGTGTGTGTGTGTGTGTGTGTGTGTGTGTGTGTGTGTGTGTGTGTGTGTGTGTGTGTGTGTGTGTGTGTGTGAACGCATGCGCGGACGTTGCACAGCAGTACATTCAGTCAGCCAACATTTCTATTCCCCCCCTTTTACAATTAAAATTAAAATGATTTTGCTCAGGGGCTTGACAAACACCAAACTGAAAGCAGTGCAAGCATTTTATTGGAAGAAACCAGGGAGAATGACGAGACCTTTTACTGAGATGAAAGAAATCAGCAATACAGAAGGACATATTGCTGGGTCGGTCAAAAAAGCATGACAGCTGGTAAAAAAGGATCCCTAAACCTTGGAACATGCCTCATAAGGAGGAAGGAGTAACCAGAATAGATACACTAGGACTTCAAAGTGAAACACCATTTTACATGTCACAATAAACCAAGGTGGGTTTTTTCTAAAATCTGACCTGTGATATAGCAACTCACCTCCCATGCTTCTGAAAAGGGCTGAGGGCCATGACAGCTTGACCCAAACAAAACAGTATTGAATATGTCATTTCGCATTATGTTTTTTAAGTAACAACCCGACACAGTCTGAAGCCAAACTGAGTTTCTAAAAACCACAATGTGACACAAAGCAACCCTTCTCCTGGGGTACTGTTCACTTCCCTTCAACCGCATATTATTTCTGACCAAATGTAACAGTTAAAAGCAAAATAAGAAATTTAACGCTGAGAACTAATCACGTAAGGGCTGGTAGGGACAACTAAAAAACCTACTGCAGTAACAGACACCTGAGTATTCACATAGAATGGGTGGGTGTTATACTTTTTATTTACTGTGCTCTAATATTATAATTTGCCTGTATTTTAATATTATAACAATTGGGATTTACACTTGCATCTTTTTAAATCTTTTTGGGAGGTGTCCTGAAAGATGGGATATCAATCACATAAACAAACAGGGGTGTCATAATAATATTTGATAGGGGGGAAAATCTCATTCTCAAGTGAAAAATGTGCCGCTCATTTTGTCATCTTTGGACCTACAACTTAATAGCAGACAGTAGGCTTTGATGGATATAGCTCTCATATGATATGTCAATTAAACTCATTCATCTCTGTTTTCAAATGCAGACTTATAATTGCATTTTCACTGGTGCTGTTCTGGGCAGATGACTATTCAGTGCTGACAGCAAGGCTCCTGACATTGTAAGTGCCCCTGTTCAAGTGTATGATGGTATCCGAAACAAGGCATTATTTGACTGTGTTATTTGATTGAGAGAAGCTAAGACTTCCTGAAATTCTAAGAAGTGGGTGCTGAACAGATAGGGAATATAAACAGAGGAGCAGAAGAAGTGAGATGCAGAAGCACTTGGGATTTTCAGCCATGCTTAACATCTAAAAGATTTATTATGACGCAACTGCCCATGAACTAGAGATGCATGAAGTGTTATTATCCTCACTCGGCAGGTAAATTTATTCACACACACACAAACAATGTAAACTGTGGACTCAACCAAGTATCGAAAGGAGGAAGTGTAATCTCTGAATGTTATCAGTCCTCCTATTTACAATTTTTCTTATGCTACATGCAAACACTCACACATGCATATTTGCTGAATCCTGTTGTGCAACTCCACTGGCACAACAGGAATTACTGCCATGATCATCGGCTTCCTTTTTAAATTCCAATATGTACATGGCTAATACAAAATGCGCCAAAGTAATGTATACCCCCAACGCACAAAAGGAAGATTTTAACCAGTGGCACTCTGCCACTGCATGCACGCATGCACATATGCATGCATGCACACGGGCACACACACATTTAATAATTGTGCCTAAGATTTGACTTATGGTTACCCTTTTTGAGCATTTCTAGGTAGAGAATACTCAGAATGGGTTTACCATTCCTTTCTCCTGTGGTGCCTCCTGGAAAAGCCACACAGGCAGGCTCTTCTCCCTGGAGGCACGGCAAAGAATTGAACTCCCAATCTCTGATTCCCCAGGCAGATATGTCAACCACTGAGCTATCCAGCCACCTTTGTGTGTAGTTGTACTTAATTCTTTTTTTTAACAAACTCCAGTTTATGAATTTGGCATATTTTGTTCTGTATCTATGACTCAAAATGCCAGGAAGTGGTCCAATATTGCTGCACAACATTATGTCCGTGTTGCCAGCAGGAAAAAAGGACGCCAAGCTTTACATAGTAAAAGGGAACTTGAACGCTTACAGCGCCAGTGGCACCAGTCAAGATGGCCTACAGGACACCCTTTTCGGCTTGCTATCATTCCCAAAGGCAAGGGGAAATTCCATGAATGGACTCCTTTTCTCATCCGTTAACTACTTCTCACCCAGCACAAAGCTATTTTCAACAAACATCCCTTTGTGACGAAATATTTTGAATGGCTGTTTTTCAAGTTAATGAAAATGACAAAGCATAGGTGTGAGTGCAACACATAACAATGGAGAAACATACACATTCTCCAGTAAACGAGTGTTGCTATGCCTGGTCCCCAGAATGCAGATCAGAACCTATGTTCCAATTTCCAATCTCTTTCCTGGCGAAAGACAACCTGAGAAGAAAAAGTTCTATGAACATATTGCGTCCCTGTTTTCCAAAATATGACCCATTGCCTTTTGAAATATTAAAAAAACATACAGCTTGGAGTTAGCAAAAACTGACATTGAAAACCAAAATCAAAATATGAAGGATAGGCAGTGAAGAGAGACAAAATTCAACTTATTTGAAATGTGGTGTTGGAGGACAGCTGCAGAGATACCTCAGCTAGCCAGAAAGATAGACAGGTGGCTGCTCAACCAAGTCGAGCCTGAACTGTCAAATCAGCAAAAATGAGTAAACTGAGGCTATGCTACCATGTACATATAATGAGAATAAACAAAAATAGACAAAATTGCTGGGGCAGGGGGCAGTAAGAAGAACAACCCAATACGAGATCCTGTTGGTTTGCAAGATCTGAGTACACTACAGCTATTAATGATAGGACATCTTTAGAGGCCATTACCTCACAAAGTGACAAAAAGTCAGCACACATCAGAAGTAACCTGAGGGCACACAACATTTTTCTTAATTACCAGACAAATTTTGTGACAAGACAGGTGGAATAGCTGCAACTAAGACAGGATATAGGCACAAACGTTAAACTACCTGAGTTACAAAGCAAAAAACAGTAATTTCACAGCTTAAATGAGTGATATTCTGAATGGTTGTTTTCTATTCTTTTTAAATTGTCTTCAGAATATTTTACAGACAGACACAGAATCTTTTTGCTATTCCAAACATGCTTAGTCTTATAACAAAAGTGTTTGTTTTTCCCTTTTGAAAAGCAAGTTTTGAAGATTAGTATTTCAGCACCTGATGGCTGGATTCTTTCTACATAAAAATAGCAGATGGAATCAACCATTATTTAATCAGAATTGGTATTTTCAATTTGTATGAGCAAGTTAAATCTGGGTACATTTAGGGTTGTGGAGAAGAGTAAAATATTTTTCTTTTTTAAAAAAAATATTAGCTAATTACAGAAAAGACTGAAATCATTTTCAACTTAACATATAGCTGCCAATTCTGAAAGCAACGATTCCTGGAGTAAAATAGGGGAAAATATGTAGATGATCAGTTTGGTCCATAATGTTTGTTTTCCTATGAATACAACACAACTATAGTATAGTAGGAATGAATGATTAAAATACAGCAATACACGTATCATGTTGAATGTTCAGCTATAATAGTATTGCTGCCACTGCTGCTGGTCCTCCTCCTCCTCCTCCTCCTCCTCCTCCTCCTCCTAACTACTACTACTACTACTACTACTACTACTAATACTAATACTACTAATAATAATAATATAATAATATAATAATAATAATAATAATAATAATAATAATAATAATAATAATAATAATAATAATAATAATAATAATAATGCCTTAATACTATATGCACTAAACATCCTTTGAGTGATTTTGCCCATTTCAATATGGTAAAAATGGGCTTGTTTGTCACACCATATAGAGAGGGAGCAGTAGTCACTGCTTGCCAATTTTATCTATGTGGTAACAGCATTTGGCAGATGTGCATTGCAATTTTTAAGGATATACCTCAAAAAACACAATGTGTGAAGAATCCCAAGTGGATTGTTCAGAGCAGTTATATAAATTGTTGTGGCCCAAGGGTCATCTCAAAGTTGGCTTGGCAAGAAAAGCATCATGAAAGGATACAATTTTCACATTAACACACATGTTCTCAATAAACCTTCCTTGCCATTTAAACTCATACTGAACTTTCTCTCTCCCACTTATTTTGATGGCCAGACTGACACAAGCTATCCTCCTTTCTACTCATCAGCAAATTGGTCTTAGGCAGGCTCACAGTCATAAAATTCATTTAAAATGTCAGTGGAAGGAATTACTAGCCATATACTAAAGGAAATAAGGGCTAACAGGAAGCTGGTCCATCTTCCTCAACATGAACAGAACATTAGCATGATTAGCAGAAGCCACTTAACGTGGCCCACAGTCACTGGCTGACTGGGATAAACAGGAGGGCCTTCTTGGTAGCTGCACGGAGGCTCTTGGACTATGCTCATTTCATTCCATCTTGCCTCTTCCTTAATTGTCCCTTGCAACTTTGTGAAAAAAGGCAGGATTTTTTGTTCTGAATGGCTTCAATTAAATTTACTTGATTATATTTACAATAACAGCCTTTAGGGTTTTATGGGGTTTTGAATCTGACTTGGGGGAGAGCATTTTTATTGTTCAGTACTTGTATTTGCTTCACCTTTTTGGCTGCACTGAAGGATTTTAGGCAATGTGAGATATAAAGATAGAAAATCTGTTTGGACATTATCTCAGAGAAGAAGCCTGTTTGGACCTTCAAAAGGTTATAACAGCATGAATGGGAGCATGGGAAGAGGTTACCCCCAATGCCACATCGTTTGCTGCTGCCCTACCCCACCAGTCTCAGCACTGTCCAAGAACTGGGGATAAACTCTGAAAAAGGAAGCTCTAAAATGGAAATTCCACTCTGCTCATGCAGGGTCCTAAACCAAGCAAGAAGCATAAACATAGAGAATGGGCTCTTACCTGAGAACTCTTCTTGAGCATCATTACATGGACAGCTTTGCCAATGGGTCATGCATCAGTTAGTGTCAGAATGGATTGGATTTAGTGCAATTCACATATTATTGCAAGCTTGCTAAAACCATCGCAGTACTAAAATCAATACCTGAATGCAGTTATCCCTGTGACTTATCCTTCTCATAAGTACGCTATGCATACTTCCCAAAAATACTTAAAATTTACATAAAATTTGGCATACAAAAATGTATGCAAAATGTATCCAGAAAATGCATTATAAGGGAAGCACCTTGGGAAAATGTGAACTGTATACTGGGCAAAAATGTATACAAAATGTGCATTATTAGAATACATGTATACACATTTTTGTAAATTATTTTTTAAAAAAATCTCCAAGTGATGATACAAACAACTAAGGTCTGAAAAAAGAAAAATAAACAGAATCCACAAATGGTACCATAATTTGCAACGATAAAGGCTAGGAACAGGGATGGCCCCATACACCTCTGACATAGTGGTGACTGCAAAAACAGGTTGTCTTGATCTGCTAAAGAATGTATAACAAAACCAAAAGTATTGTTGCTTCTTAAAGACTAACAGATTTATTTCAGCACTAGCTTTAAATAAATCTGTTACTTGAAAGTGGCATAAAACAAAACAATAACATAAAGCTCTGCACATTGCAACATGAAATTGTATTTTTCCTTTCATGGACATCATCCTCTTACATTCTTGCTATCCTTAAGAACACAATGGAGTGTTTTTTTAATATTTTATATTCTGCAAGAATACAGTTGTCCTCCTCTTGCATCTCTGATTCTTTTACAGGAGAACTACAGTATTTATTTAGTCTGGAAAAAAAGGCGGCTGAGGGGGGATATGACTGAGACGTACAAAACAATGCAGGGCATGAGTCAAGTGGATAGAGGGAAGCTCTTCTCCCTCTCACAAAATACCAGAACTAGGGGACATACACTCAAATTGAGGGCTGGGAGAGTAAGGACAGACAAAAGAAAATATTTTTTCACCCAGCGCGTTGTTAGTCT
Organism: Phrynocephalus guinanensis; assembly: GCA_037367245.1. Lineage (NCBI taxonomy): Eukaryota > Metazoa > Chordata > Lepidosauria > Squamata > Agamidae > Phrynocephalus > Phrynocephalus guinanensis. The sequence goes on from CM074732.1 coordinate 186,536,376, forward strand.
GTGGAACTCCCTGCCACAGGATGTGGTGATGGCATCTGGACTGGATGCCTTCAAAAGGGGATTGGACAGATTCCTGAAGGACAAATCCACCACAGGTTACAAGCCATGATGGAGAAGTGTAATCTCCAGGCTTAAAACCGGGGCACTTCAAGGGCCAGATGCAGGGGAGTGGTATCAGGAGACAGATATTTAGTCTCATGCGCTCCCAAACGCATCTGGTGGGGCCACTGTGAGATACAGGAAGCTGGATTAGATGGGCCTTTGACCTGATCCAGCATGGCTCTTCTTATGTTCTTATAATGAAATATGTGCAGTGTCCTTGGACAAACATGCAAAAACAAACAGCTCAGAGATATTAACGATATGGTTTGTGGGTTCACAGAGTGGCTAAAGGGCAAAGAGCATCGGTTTATTCCCTGAGTGGAACTCCATCCCCTTCAGTATTGGTAGGGTTAAAATGATTACTTAACAGAATAAACAGAACAGTTTTTTAAAAGCTGCTTGGTTTAAGACCTGTTTTTGTCAAGAAAGAAGAGGAAACCTAAAGTTAATTGCACACTTTATTAAGGTACTGGGTTAATTAATCTCTGTAAATCTGATTTTTGGTTTGTTTTTAAATCATGCCATATTATAATGTTTAACCCATGAATGGAAGTGACCCTAACTACTAGTTCTCTTAGAATATGTGATATCTTGAAATGTTAAACTTGTTCACTTAGTTCTTCAGATTAGTTTTTTACTAAATACTAATTTACATGTACATATAAGATACAACACATTTCATTTTTATGTGGCATGGTGGGCAAGCTTAGAGTATCTAATTTGTTTTCCATAGAACTTCAGGGTTCACCAACCAGAGCCAGAAACGAAATAGCGTTTCAAAAAGATGTGCAAAAAAACCCAAAACACATAGCCTATGGACTTTTTGAGCACAAACTCAATCCAGGAATGTATTTTCAAAAGTGGAATTAGAGTTTACATGTAAATCATTTCACATGCAAATCCATTCCAGTTTTTTTTAATTTCAATAGGTTAATTGAGAAGGGAAGCAAAAATTGTAGTGCTACACCTGTGATGTAGCACAACAGAGCACCATATAAACTATAATCAGATGCTGTGATCATCAAACAGTGAAGACATGGGTGACTATGCCTTATTCTCAGATAGATAGATAGATAGATAGATAGATAGATAGATAGATAGATAGATAGATAGATAGATAGATAGATAGATAGATAGATAGATAGATAGATATAGACACACGTACACATTTAGGCTTACACCTACTAACTACATGCACCAGCATGAAATGACACTATTCCATTCACAGATTGATGACTACTTTTGCTTAACACGGTAATGGGCAAAGAACTGAATACCCTATTTTGGGAAGACAAACAGTACAACTGAATAGGTACAGTGTGGGATTTGCTATGGAACACACAGGCTGAAATAATTCCTTCGCCTATGTCCTTGTGGTAATTCTTGGCCCTATCTATCTTGTCAGATAGTTGAGAGGATCAGTCATAAATGAACAAGCATAGTACACCCTGGTACAAAATATTCTCGTCCCCAATACAAAATTTAGTAACGGAAGCATCAGCACCTACCATAATTAAACAGCAACACAGAAAGCTGCTTTATACTGTGTCATAAATCTGGTCAATTTAGGTCAGTACTACCCTGCCTGGCAGTAGCTATATGGGGTTTCTGGAAGTACTGTCCTCTATCTCTACTTTAAGATGCCTTGTAATCTCCCAACCAAGTACTAAGAGATCTGGCTTAGTGTTCCTGATAGTATGGTGAAATGCCCTAATGTTCTAAACTGAACCTGGACAGCTTAAAGTACGAGGCACAACACTGTCAACAAACCACCAGGAACGGTTTCAACCTATGCGTAATGAGAGTTCACAGAGATCCACTGAAATCAATGGAACTTCAGTTAACCATGGATAATGTAATTCTAGCAGATTTCGTTTGATCTCCTCTAAGTATGATTTAAGACTAAATCCAGACCAGTTGCAGGACTACTCATGTAAGGCACAGCTCCTGGGCTTGGCTCAAAAATGGAACACCAAATATGCTATTTGTAGAAATGGTACAACTTGGTCCTTTCTCATTTCTGGATACCATGTAATTCCTTCTAAAGAAGGAAAAATAATGTTTAAAGTGCAGCTTTGTGGAATTTTTCCAAATGCCATCTCAAACACCCACACATTAACCTCGAGTTCTCAGCCCTCTGACTTCTCCAGCTCAGTTTATAAAAAATGTAAGCTTTTTTTTGAGGGGGGGGGATACAAGTGTGGATTTATTCCTTATATACCTCTCACTGATTCATTAGCTTTTTCATTTCTGACTTCTAACCCTCACCTCTCCACTGCCTTATATCAAATGGTCTCGGCTGCTTCCGCTATTAAATAAAAATAGGCAATTTTTACAAAGGAAAAGGAAGAAAGTGTTAAGAAAGCTTCTCAGCACATTAACTAATCAGATATTAAAAATGGGAATCAAAAACAGGCAAAGGGACAAGAAGTAGAGCAACCCTGAAGCTGGCAAAATGCCCATTCAATATGGAGCACATGCTCCAGCCACCTGGAGTACTCCCACAGGAAGTTCTGTAAGCATGCCTGCATATATCACTGTTGATGCTCCTATTTGGGGGAGGGACAGCCTCACACTGGGGCATTCTATGAGTGTGCTGGAGAATGCAGGAACACAAGAAGCCGCATTAGACCTTGACTCCATCTAGCCCAGCACTGTCCTGGCTGGAAGGTTACATACTCTTCAAGATCTTTTTTTAATGTCCATCCACCCACTCCGTTGACATCTAGATAGCTTTCTTCTTGACAGAACCGGTGGCAGTTCTCCAGGCTTTCAAGTGATATTTATTTTTTGCCTCTACTTACAGATTTTTGGCATGTCCAAAGTTTTTAGGCCAACTATTAACAAGTCCAAGATGTTTAAAAAGGTGGTACTAGTTTCACTGGATACAGATCCTCTCCCTGACATGGCCACAGACAACACATGACTAGTTGTCAACTGAGTGAATGGTTGGAATAAAAAAAATACTTCTAGGGCAGGCACGGTTGCCCCCAGCCTTCCAGACACATTTAGAAAAGATGGGTACTGTATAATTAGAAAGTGGTGGTCATTCAAAACAAAGTATCTCCTCACTCTCCACCTGTACTGAATTGATCTGAAAATCTTTTTTCCAATTCTATTTAAAATAGCATTATTTAAGAAAAGCACTACTGAAAAGAAAACACTATAGTTCATACCTAATGTGACAAACCCAACTAAACAAATCATTTCTTGATTTTTCTGTTTTAGCATTGCAATTGTGCATAATAGACAAAATATTTATGCAGATATTTTAGCTGTTTCCATCCTGATTTCAAGAATGGTTTCTTGAAAAGCTATTCTACTTCTGGAATATGTTCTCTCCTAAGGGTGAGATAAAGGTCTGCTAAAGCTAGCCAACACACATAAACAAACACACACACATTATACTTTCAACAAGTTTGATTTATGAAACACCCGATAACTTCAAATTAATCTTGTACAAGGAAATTACAGAACGTATCTGACCTCTGTGTGTCTCTGTGTGTGTGTGTGTGTGTGTGTGTGTGTGTGTGTGTGTGTGTGTGTGCGCGTGCGTACATGTGCTTGGCTAAACTGAATTGAACATTAGATGTCTTTGCAAATCTTATGTCTTATGTATTGTGACATCTAAGTAAAAATTAGTTATCACACAGAGTTGTTGACTTTTTTAGAAATGTCCTTGCTCCTGTCCTGCTTAACTGCAGCTTGACATAAAAAATGCTTTCCCCAATATTATCTCTAAATCAGGGATCAGGTGTGTCAGGCTGTATTTTAAATGGCAAAAGCGGCAGTAAGAAGTTGCCAGTAATAACATATTCTCCCCATAAATACATCTGCATTATTGGCTATGACAGAAGAATTACATTCTGGCAGCACAAAAGTGTATCTGATCTATCTCTGCAAAGTTCTATAGGTTTTTGAATAGTTACTGTAGGTGTAGGCACCTTGCACAGTTCTATCCTAGGCAGCCACCTACAGTCACTGAATGGTAAAACTATCTCTGTATGCACACACAGAAGCCACAATATATACAAAGCCTTAAAACACTTTATTTTCTCACATGCCAGGTGAGAGGAAGGAAAAGAATGATTTGGCAAAAATGTCACACGTAACTGAATGAAATCTTACTGGGGGAGTGAGAGAACAGCAGACATCTAGTTATTAGATGTGCATGTCTGAAACCCCCAGTGCTAAAACTTTGCATTGAGCACAGGTCTAGCCAGGTGCCAAGTTTCCTAATTTGTTGCTTCATTTCCTAGCAGATTATTCTTTCATATAAACCTTCCTCCTCTCTGTGCTTTTAATCTCTCTTTTTTTTAAAAAAAATGAAGGCGGGTTGCATGGAGACATTCAGTTGACATGACTGCATTTAGCAAAATTAAGGAGTTGTAGGAGTAACTTAGCACAGCTGATTCTACAACACAAATCATCCATGCTGGTTTACCCTGTTGCTAAGGTGATGCTGCTGCAGAACATGGAAATTCCTCCTTGATTTGTGAATAAAGAAATATGCCACATTTTAAACCGAAACACTGAACTGCTCAAGCTGCTCAAAAGCACACCATCTACATCCAGTCCAGCCTGGTCCTAAAGAAGGTTTATGGAGAAGTGAACTCACACTTTGGCCCAATGGTTGGCTATCTATAAACATGAGTATAGAAAGATGACCTGCAAGAGAAAATGAGTCATGCTGGAGGCATAAGGGCAGGGTGGCCACATGAAAAAAAATGCTTCTTGTACCTTTGATAGTTCAAAGAAAGAGAGAACTTCACCAAGTGTTGCTTGCAGGATAAAGCTATGCTTCCAGAAATATTATCTTCATACAATTATTAAAGTGTCCTCTTTTTTTTTTCATGTAGCCACATTGCTTGAGGAATGCCAACTGACTTAACATTTGCCACCCTGAGGCATCTGAAATGAGGGGAAATTATTTAGGAAAGTGCCTAACAAGGGTAGCAAAAGATGGGTAGCAATTATAGATGGACACAAACTGCTTCATGTTGAATGTTCCCATCCCTCACCCCCAGCTGGCTCCCCGACTCACAACCCAATGTGCACTGCTCGGTACCTCCTCCTCATGCAAGTGTCCAGTCCCAGTAGGAGCACCTGGTTTCCTCCTCCATTCAAATGAGAAGATGGGGCAGGGGTTCCTGCAGCACAGCCTTTAGGTGGGCAGCTGCTGGAGCAGGGAAGCAGGAACTCCTGCTGGGACTGGAAAAGTCATGTGACAATGAGAAGTAGAGCAGCATGCACCAGCTAGTGAGTGGGGGAACCTGCAGGAGTGGGGGGGGGGGGGAGAGAAGGGAAAGTTTGGCACCTATGGTGCCACGCCACCAACGTCTGACAACTTGGCACGAACTGACATGTGCCCATCTCTGGTACCAATAGTAATTACTCATGTGTGCTTCTGCTTCTATTAAAATCAGATCCCACTCAGTCAACTTACTCACATGGTAGACCCACATGATCCTATCACCATTCTTGTTGGCAGCGGACAAACTCACCTTCACAGATGAGTAACAAAGTTGGTCTTTTTTAGCACAAGAAAGAAATCTTGTTTCCAATCTCAGAAGTCTCCTGATGGTATTCCTGTTAAAATCTGAGAAAGCAGCAAAGGGGAAGCAGCCAAGCCACCTCTTCAAGTGGGAACAAAGCTGTTTATCCTTACATGTAAGTTGTTGCATTTTAAAACTCACTTTGCATCTAAACATTCTTAAAAACGCCACTCAATATATGAAACCAATATTGGTCCCTTTTCCCACACCAAATGTAGGCCCCCACCTCCATTTGTTTTTTTTAAAAAAATCTCATTGGGCTGATCACTTCTACCCAGTGCACTAGCTTTTATTAAGTTGCATTACAATCTTGAGCTTCTGGAAAGACTGGATAAAAGCAGTGAAAACAAATACATACACTGAGTAGAACAAGTAATCTCATCCATGCCCTGAGAGGATTCCTATACTTTTAATGGCTGCCTGGAAGGGGAAATTTCACCAGCTGTGTCTTTTCCCATGGATGCAGTGCTGGGATTAGAGAACTGTCACACCTGATGCACTTCTGCTTTCTATGCAATATTTAAAGCTACAGGAGAACTGTCAATTTTAGGATTTGGCAACCATGTTCGTAAAATATTTCTTGACACTCTTGCCATCACAATTGTCTCTTTGGTGTTGTTTTCCTGGAAAGTTTGGTATCAGAGAGAGTTGGTCAGTTATCAGAGCAAATGGTGCAGACTTCTTCCCATGCTTTCATTTTTTTCCTGTTTTCCAAGTAAGCGTCATTCCCCAAATATGAAGTGAAGCACTTTGGTATTTATTCTGAGGGTAACCAAACAAAAACCACAAGAAACAACTGAGGCTCATATTATAATTTTAAACATTTTTCCTGGAAGGAACCCAATCTGTTCTCCTTTTGTTTTCTTTTAGACTTGCATCTGAATCTGTCTTTTCCCAGAGGTTTCCATGACTTTATATTTACTAGCTGCAACTGAGTTTTAATGCAGATCAGTTGGGTGGGGAACTAACTTTCTTCTCCATCCAGTGGTATATTTACCTCTTCTGAGGAGCGATGTCTGAGCCAAACCTTCCCTCAGCAGAGCCTGAACTAGTAAAAAAAACACTATGTGATTCGTCTATTAAATCTGCATTCTGCCTTATTACATTCATTTCTAAGGCTTTCAAAACAGTCTGAAAAGAAGTGTGAGCTTTGCTTAGGGCCACACATTAAGAACTGTAACTAAGTGGAAATTTGAACCCATGTCACCCACATCAAGGAATGCTTCTGTTTGCCATGTCACCCTACGTTGGGTTATTATTTCAACATCATTTAAAAAAAAAACCTCACATAGTATTCTAGAGTATTATTCTTGGCCAAAAACACAGCAATCCAATGACAACTACCGTCTCTTTCCATGCTTTTTTTTAAAATGCTAAGACCTACCCTTATTCTTTGCAATATTTCTGATGTTGGTGACCAGTGTCAGCTCTCTCCATACAGTAACGGCTTTAAAGCGCTGCATAGAGCACTGCATTAAAAATTAATTACACATGCTATTTTATTGATAGTGCATAATGTAATGAGCACCAGCTGTGCTAAACATCCAAACTCCTTTTTAAGATAGCTATAAAAAGGAAAGAAAGAAACTACACTTCCAAATGTTTCTCCTGTCAGAGGAACTGGGGGTGAAAAACGCAGCAACATCTTGTATGGATTTGAAACAGAATTCTTTGATTTAGCGCTATATTTGGAGTGTTTGAAAAGTTCAGGCTTTGGGGCTCGAGTATTAGAATGAAATCCAGTTAACCCTCTAACTGTTAGAGCTGTTGTTTCTGCTCTATCTTCAACCCTTTGCAATGTGTTTAGAACATGCCATTTGTTCTACCTGACAATATTGCAGAAACACAGATCCACAGACACATGTACATGCAAGTGGAAAACAAACACCCAAGGATTTGATGTGAAGAAGTTGCAAGCTTTTACTTTTGAACATCTCTAATTACTATCACCCCTGCTGGTTTCTTAATTCCATATGAAGTAGATTTACCAACAAGAATCTCTTTTTAGAACACAAAACAGTGCTCAGGTTAAATTAATAGCACAAGAAGTACTGTGGTGATGAAGAACATCCTTGCCCGCAACAATATAGCTTTAGCTTTACTTGAGAGATTAATTATTTATTTTTTATCCATTTAAAATATTTTATCCCATCTTTCGCCCTTAAAAGGACCCGAGGTCATTTTTATTCACTGATTTCTACAATATTGTTACATTTCTAGTACAGTGGTACCTTGTATAAAGGAATTAATTTGTTCCAAATGAAATTATGTTAAGCAAATTTTCCTTTATACACATTCCCATAGGAATGCATTGAAAACTGGGTGATCCCATTTTTATGTTGTACAGATTCTCCCCATAGACGATTATGTTAAGCAAATTTCCTCTATCTCCGGAATTTTTTATGTTGTACAAATTTTATGTTATACAAGCTGTTTGTTATACAAGGGTCCACTGTAATTGTTTATGCATTTTATAAGCATGCATTTAATAATTTTCCAAGTGTGACTAGAAGATAAAATTAGATAAGCAGATGAACTCTGTTTATAATGCTTGAGTTTAGTTTCTTATTATATGTGAGCACAACTATGATGGGCAAACTGTTTTCCAGATCCTATTAAATAAAAACCTGAACTGTTTAAATCAATCAATAAAAGTAATGGTGGCTAATACCGCCTTTGCCTCTTCTAAACATTATTTGTTTGTCTCTTCTAAACATTGTCTGTTTTCATTTTCCCCAGTTTATATTTGTTTGTGATGTTTATTTGTCTTTCTATTCTGTTATTATGCTGTTTATATTATGATATCTTATTGAATTATTAATTTTCTTGTATTTTTATTATCATAAACCACCGAGAGTAGCCTTGTAGCTCAACGGGTGGTATAGAAATCCAATAAATAAATAAATAAATAAATAAATAAATAAATAAATAAATAAATAATGGAGCTCTCTTTCTACTTGCATAAACTTTAGAAATTTTCACCCTGACAAAAGTCAGGTTTTCTTATTAGAAGAGGAAACTATATTTTAAATATATCATCAATATAGCTATACAGCTATAGATAGATCCTTGATGTTTGGCACTTATACGGGGAAGGGGAATTCCACCTCCCCCCCCCCCCCCGCACACACACACACTTTTTCATCCCATGTGTATGGGGACCTAGGGCAGTGTGTTTTCTATTGTGATTTTGGGAGTGTTTGTTGTTCAGGAGGACTCATCTGGACACAATGCAAGAACAGTGCTATATCTGCCTTGTTCTCCTCAAGCCTTGATGAGTTCAAGAGGCTTTAAAAAAACTGGATGAGTTTGCATCCTCCACTCCACTGATTACTGTTTTGTTTTCCCATTGATCCTCCAGTTTTAATAAAACCCAGTCTGGAATGAAACAAAAGCTTGCTGCTTGTTTGAGTATGAAATGTGCAGAACACATACCATATCATTAACATAAACGTTTCTGAAATAATGCTGCTTTCCAGACAGACTATATTAATTGCATCAAGCTCTTTTCTTTTCTTTCTTTTTTTCCACTTTTTTTTACAGCAAGGGTGGTCTGATCTAGGCTTCTCATTGGCTGACTGCTTAGAAATTTAACAGTGATATATAAGGATATTACCGAAAAGGAAAGAGAAAGAGAAATCTATATTAATTAAACATGTTATACATACAACAACCTTTTACAGTTTAAACCTATTTTGAAGTACAGGTTTACCTGTACAGTATTTTAAGCTATCTCATGAAAACACTAAGCACTGTATCAGTTAAAAGAAAATCAAGCTGATCTCTTGGTAATTTACAAGAACACATGTCAGTTTTTAAGACACCTTAAGGGTTAATGCATGCAAGTACCCTGATATATTAAAGTATCTGTTTTAAGCTCTCAGGACTAGGGTGCCCATGCTTTACCCAGTCCTTGTCCTTGAACTTCACAGCTCTGCCTATTAATCAAGCCTGTCAATGGCCACTTGGCTCTTTTTAAATGCACAACTCATTATTCCTTTCTATCTCTTTATCTGCTCTGTACTATTTCTTGAGGTACATACATGCATAACTGAGTTAGCTGTCTTCCTATGGATGGAGACAATTTAATCTTCATAAAACTTTGGGGAAAGATATAGTTGTCAGCAGGTTGGACAAAAATCTATGACTTTTTAAACCAAATTGATTTAGATTATGATTTAAATCACAATTAAGATCAAAAACATGGATTCTTTTAAAAAAAGGTTAAACTGTAAAAAATCCATTTTTTTCAATTTAAATCAATTTGATTCAAATCAAATTCACTCTGGTTGTCAGGGAAATCTAGTTCCTTTTCTTTTACATTCCAGCATTTTCCATCTCCACAGAAAAAGCTACTATAGGCCGTCAGACCAACTCTGGCTCTCAGAAGATCACTGCCAGGGAAACAGCTGATAGCATGGATGAAATGATTGCTCTTTTACACATGAGTCAGTATCTGAATACACCATTTTCTCTCTTGTTTATGTATGAGATTATAAAGCATCATCTTCTGTTGCCAATTAGGGGTATCTACTGTCTTAGAACAAATGTGTAAGCACAAACAAGTCAGAATTATTTGTGCATTTTCAAGGCAACCATAGATCAGAGCAAAGAGCCCAGAGATGTTAACAGGGCACATAGGCACTACCATGGATACTTGCCTGATAAATTCAGCATTCACGTATCAGAGTTAAAAATAGAAAAGTTTCATGGGTGTGTGGACAAAGGAACACACTGAGTTAGGGCCTTTGTACACGACCCCTAAACTCCGCCGCAAATGGCTGCCAGCTCTGGAGCTTACAATTGTTTCCCCACCAGCTCCGGAGTTTGCAGAAAATTAAGTGCAACCACGCCCACCTAAGCGCGTCCCAGCGCACTTTTCATGTATCTGCTCTCGGAGGGTGAAAATCCCTGATGCGGATTTAAGGGAGTGAGTGCCGGGCTCTCCTCGCTTCTGTTTGTTGTTGTTTTTGCCTCCCGCCCCTTTAAGAGAAGGAATCAGGACGACGACGGGGCTCCGGGCGGCTTCGGAGGTGAGCCTGCATTTTTTCCTCTTTTTTTCTCCCTCCCCTCACGCAGACAGGAGCAAGGAAGTGCGGAGGGGTGGGGACGTAGGAAGAGCAACAAACCCCCAAGATCTCTGGTCCGAATTTAAGTGGCCAGCGGATCTTAGGGGTTGTGTGAAAAGGCCCTTAGTGTCAACAGAGACAGATGCTTCAGATCTTAGTTATTGTTGTTCCTTGCATGTCTTGCTGTACTCATTGATAAAATCATCAAATTCTGTGGCCAGAGCACCACTAATTTAATTTAACAAAAGACACAAAACATGTGGCACCTTAAAGACTAACTTTCATATTTTAATGTAACATTTCGTGGACTACACGTCCACTTCTTCAGACGTATAACAGCAGAATGAGGTGTGCAATATAATATGGGATGGGATGAAAGTTAGTCAGTCTTTAAGGTGCCACATGTTTTGTGTCTTTTGTTTTGTTTTTATTTTGTTTTTCCTGGAATTCTGGAAAAGACTAACAAGGCTACCCTGTCTGGAACTAATTTCAGAGCCAGGGAACAAAAAGCCTGAAGGTGAGAGAAGGGATGAGAAGTACAGAAATGTCTCAGTTTTTCCTTTTAAGAAGAAATCTTAGACCATGTCCTTTGCCCTTTTAAAAACCCTCACTCAACCCTCTATCCCTGTGGCTACCTGATGGGTGCCTTGGGAAGCCAACTCAACCTGCCCTTTCTTCCACTCAAAGGAACGAATTCTTAAGAACCAGAAACACGCTAACAGTGTTCCTGGCCAGGATAAGGACTGAATCAAAGTGTCACTAAAATGGTACATGGCAGCTTGGACTTGATTTGTGTGCCCATGTACCACGTCAGGGATTGTATACTGGGAACAATAGTACATAAACATGATAGCCAGTTTAGTTGGAAGGTGGAAGAACTTGTGAGGCTAGTTGCCATCTGTAGTGAGCAGGCAACTGAGAAAAGGAAATTAGGTCCTTTGGCTGTTCATGTGACAATCACAATTAGCTTTTTATTGCCATCATAGAATAATTACTATCATAGAATAGTGTTCTATTGACAAGTATGGATACAAGCAGTGGCCCAAGCAAAATCCTCTTAGTCACCACCATGGCATCTGCTACATTATAATTATAATGTCATTTAATGTCTAAATTCTCTTATACCAATCCATGGTGCTATGTGCTTTCCAATGTGCTTCATACAGAGTTCCCACAGAGTTCCCTATTTTGTAAAATGAAAGAACACCCTTGTTTTTGTCTTATTTTGTTTTTGCTTCTTGCATTTTCTGCTTCTCGCATGTCTATCAGCTACTTCAGAAGTAACCTAACACTACCACATCGTTCGTTAAGCCTGGACTGAACATCTGCAGAACCTTCTTTCTTCATTACATCTCTAGCCAACATGAAGAATACATTACTCTCACATCAAATCTTTCCACTTTTCCTCCTCTTCCATCTGAACTTGCAACCTCCAAGCTGATTAAAAGATCTGATGATCTTACACACATTTTTATGCTTACACTGTGGATTTGAAGATTTGTTTTATTACCAACATCTCTCCCCTTGTAAGCCCTTTGAAAGTAAAAGAACCTTACATGCCAAGGTTGGAAGAACTACTGAAAACTTTTCTGAGCTCCTATTACATACATACACACATACATACATACATACATACATACATACATACATACATACATACATACATACATACATACATAAAATTTATTTATTTATTTATTTATTTATTTATTTATTTATATTTTTATGTTTCTATTATCAAGGTTAAGTAGGCTTTTGGAGGAAGGGATAGAAGTCAATTCACAATTATGGTATACAGTATCATTTATTTTTGCTAGACACTATGGGTTATGAGATACTGAACTACTTTGCCTTTTGCCAAAACTGATATAAAATAAATGTCTAACTATACAGAATCATTTCCAAGTCTGCCTCCCCTTACCCAACTTGCATGATTTTATCGGATTTACTTCCAACTTTCCTTTCTTAGTATTCACAACAAGTTAATCAGAAAAAGAAGCAATGGAGGTTTGATGGGTCAATTTTACTTGCGCACACTAACTATTCAATAGTCACTTTAAGTTTGGCAGGGATTATTCCCTCCTAAGTGGGTAAAAATGTAACTAAGCTATGTAATCATCAATAGGTCTAAAAAGATTAAGCCCCATTCCATTAAGTGTGTCTTACTCTCAATTAAAGGTGTACAGGATCACAGACTAAGAAACCAAACCTTTATGTCTACAATTTTGAATGTGAGATCATAAATTGTGACACTGAACTAGAATTACACTCAATAAACAAATACTTGACACTAGAGATGGGCACGACCAGGAAAAATGACGTTTCGAGTTTTCGTTTGTCGGGACGGGTCCGTTTCGGGTCGTTTCCGTTTGTCGCGGAAATTTTCAAAAATTTGTCATTTCCGTTTGTCGTTTGTGTTGGGGTTGGGGTTGGGGTAAGTGGGCTCTGGAAGGCACCTCTCTGGGTGCCTCTGACATCTGACACACTAAGGGAAGGGAAGGGAAGGGAAGGGAAGCGTTTCGCGTAGCCGCCGCGTACCATACATTATGTTAGGGTTGGGGGGTAAGTGGCAGAGGCACCTCTCTGTGTGCCTCTGACTCACTAAGAAGGAAAACATACTGGCGTACTGGCGTACAGGTTAGGGGTAGGGGTAGTGGGCTCTGGCTGGGAGGCACCTCTCTGGGTGCCTCCTGTGACCCACTAAGAAGGGAAGCGTACTTGCGTACGGATCTGGGTTAGGGTTGGGGTTAGGGTAAGGGCTAGGCTTAGGGTTACGGTTAAGGTTAGGGTGGGTTAGTGGGCTGCACCTCTGGGTGCCTCTGACCCACTAAGAAGGACAGTGTACTGGTGTATGGGTTAGGGTTAGGGTTAGGGTTAGGGTTAGTGGGCTTTTTATGCCCTCTGGCACATCCAGAAGTCTCAGTCAAAACCTGGCCATGCGATTGGTGGAATGGGTCCAAAAATTTACATGGTCCCATCCCATGGCCAGCCCATCATTGCGCAGGTGTAAAAAAATAAAAATAAAAATAAAATAAAATAAAATCAATGGAGACGTTTTATTGCAAGAAAAACCCACTGCTGCTACTATAAAAAATCAGGCACTTAAAATACCTCATTTTCAAATGTTTCTGTGGTGCTTTGGTGGGTTTTTGGACCACGATTTAAAAATAAATATTGCGGTCGCCATTTTGGATCCCCCCCACCGCATGGCAAATGGAGACAACGAGGATGGGCCCCCCAGCCTGGTGCCAGCAGCCCAGGACAGGAGAGGGGGGAAGGCCGGGGCCCCCCCCCCAGAAACCACCCCTCTCTGGTAGGTGCCCTCACTGAGGCAGGCATATTTTCGCCTGCTTTTTTGGCCGGGAATCGGGGTGTGTTTTTTTACTTTTTTCTGTGCTGCTTGGCATCGTGCGATCGCCGCGATGCCATGAACGACAACGAAAAATCAGACCCAATTTTTCTTTTTCGGGTCGGGTTCGAGCTGGAGCGGAGTAATTCTCGTTACCGTTACCCGTTACCTAACGATAACGAGAACCGAAAATGGAAACGAGAATTTAGCCGCTCCGTGCCCATGTCTACTTGACACCACGCTATAAATAGAAAACATCATGAAGAATTAGTAACATGGGACATCTTCAATTGTAGTTATTATGTATGGTTACAAACTTCAGCAGGCAGCCAGGAAAACAGAGAATCTACTATAAATTACACAACTACTCACTGCTCAGCTTCCCACACTTTCTGTATCTCAACACTTCCCTGTCCAAGCAAATCCCGTTTAGCAACAACTCATAGTAAGAAAAGTCCCTGATGTTGGGAAAGATTGAAGGCAAAAGGAAAAGAGGACGGCAGAGAATGAGATGGTTGGACGGTATCATCGATGCAACCAATATGAATTTGACAAAACTCCGGGAGGCAGTGGAAGATAGGAAGGCCTGGAGAGCTCTGGTCCATGGGGTCACGAAGAGTCAGACACGACTGAACGCCTGAACGACAACAACATAGTAAGAAGCTGTATTATTTATGTTATTTATATATGAATTATCTATTCTGTACTGCGCTCAGTTTCTGGGCCAGAACTTCAAGAATCCTTTTCTGCCTAACATTTTTTCAAGTACATATATTTTCCAGTAGCACTCTTATTATGTGGAATTTTTCTAGCGGCTAGAGTTTAAACCAACATAAAGACGAGTTGGTGTTTTTTTAAATTATTTTCATCTTATTGATTATAAACTGATTTAAGCTTCATCATTTTATATTTACTTTGTACCTCCTACAGTATTTCCTTCCTGCCACTTTCTGGTAAAGCTTTTATATCTTAAAAATGATAACAACAAAAAACAACAACAAAAGGTTTCTTATTCTCGTTATGTGTTGCAATCTTGAGACAGAATGTATTGCTAAATGAAAATGATGACTACCTCACACTGAGTTTTAGAAATAAAACTCAATTAAGCTATTTGTTCAGAGGAAGAAACAATTACCTTGAAAAGGGGAAACAAAAGTGACTCTAAATATAGCAAAAAAGATTTATAATAAAGTGACATACAGGCTTATTTTCCTATTTTAAAAAAAAAAAAAGAGGGGGAGAAACACTATTGAAGACTCAAAATTCAGAACAGGTTAAAATGTTTAGTGCTAAAGTTACCAAAATGGAAGAACCCTTCGTTTCCAATACTCTTATCAATGTAAAACTGCACTGTCACTGTCACCTCACTGAATTGGAGCTCTCAAAACCAACATTAATGCTACTATAGTGCAAAACAAAATCTTCTAATTTTGACTTCCTTTAATATATGAGCCCAGAAGGCTATAAATATTGCGCTGTACTCTAAATCCTACCTAATTGTAAGACCATAAGGGACTGAGTGTTCTTGAAAGGAGGGAAATCATTCTTCTTTCCCCAAAATATATGCTCAACTACTGTCACATTCACTTACCACACACCTTGATACTAACATCTTGTCTCATTGTTATAGACCACAGCACTTCCTACAAGAATCCATGATAGCAATAGGGAAATCCCCTGCTTTAAACTGCTGTGGCCTGTTTGGCAAACAGATCAGTCCAAAAACAGCACACAATGATCAAGCAGAAAGTAAGGGAAAATGGAAAGCTCAAGTCTCCTGTGTGCTTTAGTTGAGTAACGCAGTCCTTATCTATTCTTAGTTTTACTCTCCCAATTATTGGTGTCTGTTTACTTTAGAAATATTGAGCAAACAGCAGTACTTACGAGTTATATTTGCTAAAGAGAGGATTCTTTCTACATTACAAAACACATGCTAGAGAAATGAGTATATATAAAGAAAACATTCATAATAATAATGGCAAAATCCATATCAGGAATCTAATGGTGGAAGGTGGTGTATGCATAGTTTCTGGGCTTACTTCTTTCTTCAGAATTCAATGGTTGCATATATGGGCTGATACCATGTCAGTCCACTGATGCAGGAACTAAAAGGAAAAACAAAAGCAACCCTGTGCCCTTTCAAATAAATACCTAATAGAGCACAAGCATCTGCTATCCATAGTCCAATGAGATTCAGTGTAATCCAACTGGAGAAATTATCCAGACCTTCAGGTATATACCGCATATACACACTGCAGACAGTGAGGTCTGAGGTAAATTCAATACCGAAAGTACTGACTGTGGTAACCATCTCATTCTCCAAAAAAAACTGTATATTGTATACACATCTGAAATTCTAGGGTAATGCTCCATTCGCTGATGAGGTGGGCTAAAGGCCACAAAAGTCACGTTGTGACAAATACATTTGCCTGAGATGTCCCAAGGTTCTTGTTGATTTAGCTACAGCAAATTATACAAATGAAAATGGCTACCCTGTGGAAATTAGCATTGACGGCAATGCTCCAAAATCCCAAACCTTTTTCAGACCTTCAGTGCTCGTACCATATGTTCCAAATCTTTGCAACATAATTCCTTTTTCATTTGGGGGGAAGAGACACCATGCCTTCCCACTCGATGACCATCATTCGAGCCTATTTTAATAAAATTAAAATCAGCTCAATTTAAACTCTAAAATAAACATGAAACTTAATTTAAATGTGCTGCTTTAATTTTTCTTTTTAAAGCTCAAGTAGCTTTTCTCAAGAACATCTTGATTCTAGTAATAGGGACTATCACAGAAATCTGATACAAAATATTTTTAAAAATATCACTCTTGTGCCCCCTGTTGGAATTTCATCATATCCCCCATCATCACTACTACTACAAGTTGGGAACCCTAAGAGTCAAGGATTGGGCCTGGGAATTTTATTACTCAAGGTGTTCACTGGACCAACCCTTCCATTAGATAGAAAGAAACAGCTATCTCTGGCAATGGGTGATAGGAGTGGGTAGTTGTTGTGGTGGTGGTTTTGAAACGTTTAAAGACTGAGGTATAGATGTTACAAGGCCTTAAGTGTGCTTATTGCCTCGAGCTGTAATAAGTACTGCTGTCCTTTCACCAACATTGAAGAAAAATGTGCTTTAGAGTCTAATCAGCTTTTTGTGTACAATATTAGTGGGGCTTCTATCACATCTTTTGCCTCAGACAGCAAATGCCTTACACATGCCCTGATGCTTTTAACATTCTGAGTCCAAGACCATGCTACTTGATAATCTCTGTCTTTGCATTTAAAGGGATACTGTCTACAACAAACTGCAGATTGTTTACTGTTCTCCAGATTACCATGTGTTGTCTTTGATTTTTTTAAAATGTTTTACCATTGTTATTCTTAGCTGGGTTTTTTTTATATCTTGAATTGTTGCTGGCTGTTTTAATCTGAGACAAGTACATAATGAAGTTTACCAGAAAGTAAAATAAAATACATTAAATGTATGTGAAAACATATGTGTTATGGTGCTTTTCTTTCTCTATCTAGTAAGATGACCATTTTCATGTAATACAAGGCCCTTGCTGTTTGCTTCAAATTCCAATATATTTTAACCCATTTAATTTATTTCTGAAATTTCAGGATACATTCGAGTGAGCTACCTATAGTTTTGAACAACATGTTCATCCTTCTTGCCCTTTCATGCTTGGGGAACCATCTCCCAGAACAGCTACATAATGTCGTTGGTTGCCTTCCCTCTTTCCCAGATATCAGCTCCATGTTCCACCTGTTCCCCTCCAAAAAGGATCAAGAGGAGAGCAAATTAATATCAATTCCTGCCTCAGAAATGGTGGGCACATAATTCTGCATTGCTTTGAAGATGCATCTGAATGGAAAGGATGCTCCCAGGGTTAAGAGGATACATCACGCAGGCCCCTGGCCATCAGAGAGTGACAATAAAAGGTTTCTGTTACCTGACAACTGACAATGACATCCAAATGTGTCTGACGTCTCACTCTGAGACCCACCAACTGAGACTGCGCACGCACCACAGCAGGGCAGGCTCAGGCAGGGCGGGACTGAGGTCAGAGCACGGAGAGGTGGCGGTGCGGTCACTGATATGTGAGGGTGGGAAGAGGCAGTTATGGAGGCCGCCGGCAGCTTTGCAGGCCTGGACGGCCCTGAGGAGAAAACAATAGAAAAATCTGTCAGTGGTACCTATTTCTGAAAAGGAAAAGGAAGAGCAGCAGCAATGTACAACTGCTGTGCCGAATTCACAGGACACATTTCTTAACAAACTCACAGGACAGAAGCTGAAAGCTTGGAGAGAACAGATGCCTGCAGTCATTATGAGGCAGAGATAGACTTACCAAACGTGTGATAAGACTTCTGGCATTTTATTTTATTTGGTTTATCTGGGATGGTTCGTCTCCTTATTTTTAGGGGAGTGTTTTTGGTACCTGCCTAAAACCTTCACAAGTCATAGGAACTAAAAGACAATTACTGTATTTAGTTTTTACCATATTAAAGTGTATGTGTGTGTTTTACTCCCTATTGTGTATCTTTCATGCCATGAATGGAAATACAGTACATCTACTGGCATCTCTGTCTAATCATGGATTAGTTTTACCCTATGTTTAAATGATTTTATGTCTTGTTTTATTTTTAGGAGCTCTATTTATATTAGTAAGAAATTTTATGGATGAATTTTGGAGACAGATTTGGAAGAATTGTCGGTGTCCTAACACAAGCCTGTCAATTCAGCCTACAGAAAGTATGTGTTTTATTTCTGGAGACATAAAACAATAGCAATAGCAAACCTAGTTTAAAAATAATGTGTCAAAAGCTTTGTAGAAACACCAATGCACACTTGCTGTTTGTTCCCTCTGTTCTAAAAACTAAAATAGCTATGCAAGAAAATACTATAACAATTATTGAAGGAGTGAAATCCTTACATACTAGTTTTCCAATATTGCTTTAGATACCTGTGATTTTGATTTTTCTCCATCTGCCATAATTTGTGTATCACCTAACCTGAAGAAATATTTTGGACAACCCAGATGCTGCACACTTCTGCAACCTTTTGGTCTAATAAACATATTGCTTGTTGGACTGAATTTGTAGTACTACTTGTATTTTTCTATTTTATCTCTCAGAGTGGCATGTTTTCTTTTTTATTTGCTTGTCCATTGTTCTTACAACTTTGTATGTTGTCAATGTATGCAGCCTTGGCTCCTTTCAAAGGAAAAAAGTGGGGCAATAATATTTTAAATAAATAAATAAACATTTTGCCCAACAGGGAATCATGATTATATATGGGGGTTGATAAAAAGCCCCTTGATATTCTACTCAGTTTGCTCCAGACAGTAACTTGGACTACCTATTATGTGTCTTTTATATGAATCTATGTGATCACATAGACTTTGTGTTTATAACTACTTATACTAACTAGAGATGGGCACGACTTGAAAAAAATTTTTTTCGAGTTGTCGTTAGTCGGGCTGGTCCCGTTTCGGCTCGTTTCCGGTTTTCGCAAAAATTCGCAAAAATTAGTCGGTTCGTTTTTTCGTTGTCGTTAGTACTGGTTTTTGGGGGGGGAGCGGGCTCCTGGAGGCACCTCTCTGGGGTGGGTGCCTCCTCTGGCCTGCTATAAAGGGAAAGTGGGCTCCTGGAGGCACCCGTGGGTGCCTCCTATCGAAGCAGGCTCCAAGAGACCCCTCTACATGGGGGTCTCCCCTCCTCACCTGCTGCTGCTGCAAAATGCTATGCAATAGCCATATGGATATTGCATAACAGAATGTGCAGACAGTGAGACCAGTGAGAGTGATAGCGTCATGCCCGCCCTTCACAAGGCTCTCGCACCACCATGTCTCACACAGAAGGGAATTGTACTTGCTGCGTGTAGTGCAATGCAAGCAAGTAGATCTGGCTTTAAGGTGGCTTAGTGCAATGGCTAGGGTTAGGCTAGTGACGGGTAAGGTTACGGTGGGCTAGTGGGTTGCATCTCTGGGTGCCTCTCTGACCCACTAAGAAGACAGTCTGTGACGTATGGGTACGGAGTCAAGGGTTAGGGTTAGGGCTAGGGCAGGTTTTAGGGGGCTTTTTGGCACATCCCAGAAGTCTCCATGGCCAAGTGGCCATGCGACTGGTGGGATGGCTCCAAAAATTTGCATGGTTGTCCACTCCCACATGGCTGGCCACCACTCGGCCAGCCCATCATTGCGCAGGTGTAAAAAAAATAAATAAAATAAAATCAATGGAGGACAGAGGAGGAGAGGAGAGACATTTTGTTGCAAGAAAAAACCCACTGCTACTGTGAAAAATCTGGCAGTTTATAAATTTTCGCGTGTTTCTGTTGTGCTTGTGTGTTTTTGGACCACGATTTCAAAAACAATATTGCGTTTGCCGCCCCATTTTGGATCCCCCGCCCGCACCGCATGGCATGGCGAAATGGCAACTCGAGTCCGGCTGCCCAGGACGGGGGGGAGGCGGGACCCCCCCTCCAGAAACCACCCCTCCGGTAGGTGCCCTGCGCCCTTAGTCAAGCAGGCATTTTTCCGCCTGCTTTTTTGGCCCGGGAATGGGTGGGGGGAGAGTTTAAAAGTTTTTTCCTGTGCCGTCCGTGCCGCTTGCTTGCGCTTTAATTGCGGGCGGGCGGCGGCGAGACTGGGCTTTTTGCTGGCTGCGAGCCTGCGGCGAGTCCCACCAGAGCAGCCCAGGACGGGGGATGAGGGGGGAGGCCGGGGACCTCCAGAAACAACCCCTCTGGTAGGTGCCCTGAGGCACGGCAGGCATTTTTCCGCCTGCTTTTTGGCCGGGAACCGTTTTTTTTTAACTTTTAAAAAAAAAATTCTGTGCCACGTGGCATCGCGCAATCGCGCGATGCAAGGAACAAGCACGACAAATCAGACCAAAATTGTTCGTTCGTCGGTTCGAGCTCGAAGTCTGGCGGAGTAATTCCCGTTACCGTTTCCGTAGAGTAACGGAACCGAGTAACGGAAACGGGAATACCGCTAAGTCGTGCCCATCTCTAATACTAACCTTGTGTGATTGCACTGACACTATGTTTTCAATGTTATTTCCATCACTCATAACTTTTACATGGAATTTTACTCTCTTTTCAGCTGCTTGCATTCTCTTGTAGCTTTAATGTAATGTTGTCTTTTAATGCTGTAAGACAGGCCTGCCCAACAGGTAGACCACGGGCTACTGTAGCCCGCAAAGGATTCAAAAGTAGCCCGCCAACCATCAATAAAAAAGTGAAAGCATAAGTTCTCCACCCCTTCCTCCCCCACCGCAAGGACCACCACTGCCCCAGCAAAGTTCTGGGTCTGCCCAGCCCACTGTCTCAGCTGAGCGGGGCAGTTCAAGGGCCATGGCACATTGAAATATGTTCCATCCAGAACAGATTAATTGGTTTTCAATGCATTCCTATTGGAAACCATTGCTCTACTTACAAAAGTTTTTACTTATGAGTATGTGCTCGGAATGGATAAAATTTGTAAGTAGAGGTTTTAGTGTAATAGCCCTCAGACA
This sequence comes from Phrynocephalus guinanensis, assembly GCA_037367245.1. Taxonomy (NCBI): domain Eukaryota; kingdom Metazoa; phylum Chordata; class Lepidosauria; order Squamata; family Agamidae; genus Phrynocephalus; species Phrynocephalus guinanensis. The sequence continues at coordinate 186,557,974 of CM074732.1, forward strand.
CTTTGGGCCGGAAAAAGTAGACCTTGGCCTGTTCAAAGTTGAACAGCCCTGCTGTAAGACATCCCTCAATTCCCTGTTCTCAATTCAATTCAAATCAAATCAAATCAACCTTTATTGGCATTAAAATAAAATAAAACAACACAACAAGAGAAAATGAGGTCAGAAAGGAGGGTAATCAAACATGGAACTGGTGATTCTAATATATGCATTAGCTACTCAAGCCAATGAGATGGGGAATAGGGAGGCCCAGATCCTCGTGCTGCTATAATTTCAGAGGCAAAGGAGGCCACCTCATCCAGATAAGAGGTGACTTGCGTAGAGAGAAGGAACCTAAGCTTAACCAAGCCTTCCCACCCTTGCATTCTATCGAGGATCGAGGATAGATATTTCCTACGAAGTGCATCGTGAGTTGGGCAATGAAAGAAGATGTGTTCAAGCGTTTCAACGGCATTAGTTTGACATGGACAGATCCTCTGGGAGTAAGGGATTCCATTGAACCTGCCTGACAATAGTGCCGAGGGGAAGGAATTGCATCTGGCAAGTGAATAGGCTCTGCGCGCTTCGGGACATGTTAGGTAAGTCAGAAAAAAAGCAGGCTTCCCAGGTAGGACTGGGATGTTAAATTGAAGTGGGGAGCTGGTGGTATTGGCTTCGCTGCACAGTTCTTGCCATTCGATGTTCAATAGCCTGTCTTTAATAGTCCTATATGCTTCAGATTGACTTAACATGCCAAGCTGCTCAATATCCAATCCCGCTACTTTAAGAGTGGTAAGAACATCGGAGATCTCGACTGGGAGGTCAGGATCTATCAAAAGTTGATATAATAAACGGGTATGAACTGGGTTGTAAAGGATTCCAAGCCAGAATTTAATAGCTCTTAATCTGGCCAAGGTCTTCAGCCTTATCATGCCAGTTTCTAAGCAAAGAACGGCGTATGGGACACATTTAGGGAGGCCTAGGATTCTTCTCAAAAAAGAGGCTTGAATACTCTCCACTGTGCGATCTATAGCTTTATACCAAATTGGTGATGCATATAAGATTTGAGATAGGGTTTTGGCCTTAAATATTGTCAGGGAAGCTGGTACATAGCGATTGCTATAGCTAAAAAAGAACCGTGAGATTGCGCTAGCAGAGATCTTGCTAGAATTTAGGACATACTTGCGATGGGAGAACCAGGTGTGCCTGTAGTTGTAGTGAACACCCAGGTACTTAAATGACTTTACCTGCTCTATAACATTACCCTTACAAAGCCATTTGTGGGCAGTCCATTTTCTCGCAAAGACCATTATTTTAGATTTGGAGTAATTAACCTCCAATTTATTGGCTAAGAAATAGTCCGTGGCACCATTAAGTAAGCGTTTAAGACCTATCCTAGTGCGAGAGAGAAGTATTGCGTCGTCGGCGTACAAAAGCAATGGAACTTGTGTCTGACCCAGTTTTGGGCAATGGCTATTCACATTCCGCAGATTAGGAGCTAAATCATTTAGGAAGAGGTTGAAAAGTGTTGGGGCCAGAATGCAGCCCTGCTTCACTCCTTTATTTGTTTTGAAGGGTTGAGTTAGTTCAATTCTTGAACATGTCTTAATTGCACTGGACTATGTATTTATCAACCACTACTGTAAGCCACCTTGGGTCCTTTTCCAAGGAGAAAGGCAGGATAAAAATACTCTAAAATAAATAAATAATCTGTCTTTAATCTGGCTATAATCTGTCATGTTATAAAACGTAATAACTCGACACTTAACAAAACAAATTTTAAAAAGTCATTTTTACTTTTGAAACACCACCCCATGTTAATCTAGGCAGAGGTCCAGGAAATGAACGTCCTCATTAGGTAAGCATGGAAGAGTGGGTAAGAAGGGAAGATAGCTCAGCAAGAAGGCTGCTATGCTAAAGTGAGGATGTGAATCAGGAGTACTGTTTTACCGCTGTCCTAACGCCAAGAAGTGAAGATAGGATTTACCCTGGTTGTCGCCAAACCAAGTTCAGAACATCAGGATAGATAATCTACAGCAACTCAAACAACTTCACAAAAATACCAGGGAAAAACAAGCATGGCCCATCCTCGCTCTCTTGCCCTGTGAGCTACAGCCAACAATGTAGTTTAAATGTTCCATTTGCACATTCTGTTTCCTGTGTCTATTTCTGTAGCAACCTTTCTTTTCCCCCATTAGTTGAAATATGACATTGCATCCTCAAAATGTATTATTCATTTAAAATACACACTTCTTAGAAATCATCTGTTATTTAAAACTGTATTTAGTCTCTGTTCCTGCTCTGTTGGAAGCACTTGCTCTCTTGGCAGCAGTCAGAATGTCGCGCTATGACTTAAGAAATTAAATAAAAGCATACAAATGTGTACACACAGACACATATCGCGTGACGTTAACTTTCAGGCAGTGTTAATCTCAGTTGGGCTGCTACATTCCTATTTTCAATAACTAGGACTCCAGTTGCAGACAGTGTTTTACTTCTAGCCTTTGAATTCAGGTAGTTAATAATCAAAAGCAGCTTCTGTCATTAACGTATGAGTCTCACAGCTGGCAAGTTTATTTTATCTGAACTTCTACTGTGACTGATCTACAGAGCTCAGGGCAGGCATTAACAATTAAATTTTTGCAGATACTTAGATAAACTGAACACTAATAATACAGCTCAGACAACTGCACACACTTGTTTCTAATAGCCAAATGCAGAGGTAAAATGCATATCTAGAATATGAGTTTGCTACAATCTTCTTCTTTGGGACCTTTGCTACTGATGATGGATCAACATAAAAGCGCACTCTTTGAATGAGGACTACTCAGTATAGTGATTTTTCCAAGCCTACAAACACCAATAGACTAAATTCTTCTGCACCGAGTCAATGGAACTAGAAAACAGCCTTGTCTCTCCCACAAAGCCTTCACTGTCTCAAATGTCCCGGTTAGACAACTACAGTGATTTGATAGCCACACATGTGAGTCCAACAGCATATTTCACCCCTGGCCATAAGTACAGTGCTCTTGTTTGTATGGATGGTGTTTGATTTTGTCATTTATTTTAACGGCTAAGAGACTACCAGGGCAAAACATGTTTGTGAGGCTGTTGCCAAAACCACAAGCAAAAGGTTGAAATTTTCTGGTGTAAATTCCAAACCATCAAGGATAAAAGTGTATGTGCTTTTGTGAGCAGGTTTATTTATTTACCTTTTATTAATAGACTTTCTGGAGTCCTGGGATCCTTTTCCTTTTCCTTTGTGACCTTTTGATTTCACTTCAAATCACTGCACAAACAGGTAAGCAAAACTACAGACAGGAACTGCATCTACATTGCAATTTGGATAATACTTTCTGTGAGTCAAATCAATGAAAGCGGATGGCACACAATATATATGGTCTCAATATATATATAAACAACTTTGCTTGTCTTGGAGCTGTTAACAGAAGGATCTTTCAATGTATTAAGAAGGATGTCCAAATAAAAAAAGGAATCTCAATGGTATTTTTCGATTTTGATGTAGTAAATGGAGAAGGATGGAAAGAGAGAGAGAGAGACCAGTTAATATCAGTACTGTGGGTTGAGCTCAGCTGGCACAGAACCTGAACCTTTATCTTCTGGCCAGAAAAATGTAAAGTGTTAACTTCTTGGTTCTCCACACAACCCATGGCCACCAACATAATTTCTTGTAATGCTTTCCAGAATCCGAGAGGAATAGTGATGGCAGAATTACATGGTAAATTCATAGGGCCTTAGGGAAATCACATACCATTAGTTTTCTTTCTAAGCAGCCATAAGCAACAAAACAGGAATAGTAGTATATATAAACTCCTTTCCAAAGTGCCAAATAAGCTTCACAACTAAGGAATCTTTAGCTCAAGCCTATAAATGAAGGCTCTTTTTAACTTCATCAGCATAACAACAACTACTGCTGCTGCTGCTGCTGCTGCTGCTGCTACTACTACTACTACTACTACTACTACTACTACTACTACTACTACTAGTAGTAGTAGTAGTAGTAGTAGTAGTAGTAGTAGTAGGAGGAGGAGGAGGAGGAGGAGGAGGAGGAGGAGGAGTCCTACTGAATTAAGGGGATGAACCAGAGATAAGGCCTCGCCATAGTCTCATTTTAGTAAGTTTATAGTGGACTTGAGAGATGGCCTTCAAACTGACAAAGCAAACCACCATGCTGCAAACGAAGCCACAAAATGGCAACCTGATCACTGGTGCAATTTACACCAACAGCAAGGAGGGAAATCGCAGCAAGAACATAAGAACATAAGAAGAGCCATGCTGGATCAGGCCAAAGGCCCATCTAGTCCAGCTTCCTGTATCTCACAGTGGCCCCACCAGATGCTTTTGGAAGCGCATGAGACTAGATATCTGTCTCCTGATACCACTCCCCTGCATCTGGCCCTTGAAGTACCTTGGTTTTAAGCCTGGAGATTACACATCTCCATCATGGTTTGTAACCTGTGATGGACTTTTCCTCCAGGAATCTGTCCAATCCCCTTTTGAAGGCATCCAAGCCAGATGCCATCACCACATCCTGTGGCAAGGAGTTCCATAGACTAACAACGCGCTGGGTGAAAAAATATTTTCTTTTGTCTGTTCTTACTCTCCCAGCCCTCAATTTGAGTGCATGTCCCCTAGTTCTGGTATTTTGTGAGAGGGAAAAGAGCTTCCCTCTATCCACTTTACTCATGCCCTGCATTATTTTGTACATCTCAATCATATCCCCCTCAGGCGCCTTTTTTCCAGACTAAGGAGAGAGAAACTGCATTACCTTGCAGTAATGCAAGGTACAGTAATGCAGTAATTACCTAAAGGTGATCCTCAACTCTGAGAAACTTTTAGAGAATTTCTCCATCCTCTGAAGAGATAAACTGCAAATCCCACCCCACCCTCTGTAATTCCTGTGCCCATAAACAGGTTAGAGAAGTTTTCAGGGGCTATTTGCAGACACAGCATTAGAGCAGAACCACAAAGCATGCAGGCATCTTATTGCCAAACATCTATCTAGCGTTAGAGCCAATCGGACCTGGGAGAAACCAGAGTGTACAAAGGCTGCAGGCCTCAACATGCAGTCCAACCTATTCTGACCAAGGCTGCAGAGTCTGTCTCCACAAACCACACCTCTCTATTAAGTGGGAGGACAGCAGATTTCTCTTCCATTGAGTCAAAGCCCTCAGGCTCTTGAAGGGATGCCAGCATGACCCTGACAGACTCAGGGGTAGAGCCTCCCTCTGTCAAACCAAAGCAGAAAAGAGTTGAGGAAGATTATTATAAGTCACATGAGATGCCTATACAAAATGAACTGAAACCATATACTTCCCGACGTTAGCTCTAGACTTGCTACCACCAAAAACTTACCCAAAGCAAAACTCTTTGTCTTTTCTTCTTTTTCTTGACCATCACCCTGCTAAAAACAACTCAAACTATCACTGAGGTCATTGCTAAATATCTTCTAAGAGGACACTTCAATAAAAACAACTTCAATTTCACCACATACAATACTAAGAAAACATCAGAATAATATCCAACAACTGAATTGCAAATGAAGACAATTATCCTCAAATAGACCAAGGATAACTCACAGAGTGACTACATCAGTGACCATCTTTTTTTACTTCTTTTCCCTGTAGAAAATATATTATTTTGCATAGCTCAGCAATCGCATACTAGAGTGCCATCTTTGACGTTGTTCTCAAATCAATAGTAAAGTCAAAGGAGCATCTGCACTCATATGCTCTAATCCTGTGAAACAGTTTGGCCTGCACAGCTGGAATGACTTCACTGGCAGAGGAAGACTGCCACTGATTCAGTTTCATTTTCCAATTTCAGGATGCATGCAGCTGACACACAATGTGATGGAGCTGCAAAAGGAAGTCTTTATTCAGCTGCTGGTGATCCTCGCTTTTGCCAATGTTTCCCATAGTTTGCAAAAGCAATGCAACGTTAAAAAAAATTAAGGGGGTGAAAAGTACAAAAGACAAGACAGCCCATTGAAAAGACAGATTGTGATAACTGAATACAGGAGTACAGCCTATCTGCTTGGAGAGGGAGTGGAAAAAAACTCTCTGTCGTGCTTTTGTGGGGGGGAGGGAGGCATGCACCAAAGCACCAATTGACTGAAGGGTATAAATTTTCTTAAATGTAGCAATAGGATTTCATAAAAATAAAAAAACCACCCAACCCATGGTGGGGCTGGAATAATGAATAGGTTTTGAAAGCAGATGAGAAGAAGTGGATGGTAAAGTATTTCTGAGCAGTCTCTACCTAGAAAACCCTGAAAAGGGTCATATAAATCAGAATTATTATACTATAGCATAGAATTGTATCCAGTATCTAGTATCAAGCGTATGATCTAATGGATTTTTTGGACAACACAACCTATAAAAAAGAGCCACACTCATGAAGCCAAATCACTTTGAGAATTACAGCAACAGAAGAGCCGGTGTAATGTTTTATTTTAGTTGGGTGTTTTCGTGTTCATCTTTCACAGGAAAAAAAAAGCAAGAGTTGGACGAGAGTCTCCCATATCAGGAGTTATCTAGTATAATTGTAAGTACCCCCTTTTGTTTCATGGAAGCATGCCAGCAAGTGTGTCTTGAATTTCAGTCTGCTTTTGAGCGCTACAATCTTTCTGATACCTTTGACTTTTCAGTACGACCATGAGGGAAAGAGAAGAAAGTCTTTCATAAACATTGCCAGTCTCAGTAGTGTGTGTGTGTGTGTTCATGCAGTATAAGGAGCCTAGTTCTCAGTAAGGTGAACTGTATTTTAAAAAGAAAAAGAATGGAAAATTATTCTTGTCTCTAGGCCTGGATTAAATATCTTTTGTGCATATGGGAGCTAGGAGTTTGAGACTATCAACCCTGATGAATACCAAACACTTCTAAGAAAAAATTTCATACTTCCTTTCCCATTCCCATAAGTCACTCCCCCCCTTCTTCCCCCATAAAAAAGAGAGAGCAATCAAAGAAAGTCAAACCACAAAATCCAAATGAAATTTAAAACATTACACACAAAAGACTTGGGTAGCCACATTTAAGGTATGTTTCTCGTTTATTTTCATTTATAGCTAGAAACTGTGGGAAGCACTGCTAATGCGTAACCATACCCACATATTTAAAAATAAACAAGAATGAAACTGTGCAATGATGGAGTTTCAGTGTTCTGGTTTCTGTTTGTTTGTTTGTTTGCTTTCTCACTTGTTTCAGATGGCTTTGTTTTAAAATGTTACTGACCCTCATACTCAGAGCATCTTACTGATGGAAGCACTGTTTCCTTGTTCTTGCAGGAATGTATCAGCTGTGTGTAAAAAAACAACAACCCTACTTCCAGTTCTTGCAAAATCCCTGCAAGCTAAATGGTATCCCTATTTTATTAACCGGAACACTCAAGGTTGCTCCATATATCACCAAACCAGAATGGTGTATGTATGTGCAGGGGTCACCTCAGGCTCTCCTGGGAGACTGCCTGGTCCCACCCCATAGACCCAAGGTTGCCCAAAAGAAAAAGAGTCTTCTGGGTACCTGGCGAGCAGAGAAGCACGGTCACTGGTCACTGCCGAAGGAAGGGCAACAGATGGATGCAGGTCAGCTGGAGAGGGGAAGCCAGGGCAGGGATAAAAGGGCTTGAGCTGTAAAACTCAAGACAGTTGTCATCATCATCATTGGAGGTGGAACAGGGAGGAGACATGGGAAGAGGTGCCTCCATGAAGATTTAAGATGTTTGTGTGTGTGTCACAATTAACTGTGTTGGAAGATGAATTAGTGGGTGGATTTTGAAAAGGATATTGGTCCTATAGAATGTATAAATAATGAGACGCTATTGTACTGTTATCTTAACTTGTCTTGTAAATTAAAATAAAAAGTATTTATAAAAATTAAAATAAAAAAAATAAAAAATAAAAAAAAAAAGATTTAAGATGTTAAGACAGAACAGGACTAGGGACCTGGGACCCCTACTTTGCAACCTGCTGCAGGTGCTACACTGTTTCTGCCTTGGTGTCCTTCCCATCTAACAGAAGCTGAAGTGCCCTCCCCAGCACAGCTTTGGCACTGGAGGTGTAAGCACCCAAAGGAGTAGCAAATGGGGCTCTGGGAGGAACCACTCAGCAGACCTCAGTCCCTCTCTTCTAGATCTCTTTCAAAAGACTGTGACTCAGACCAAGTCCTATTTTCCCCACCTGTTTTGTTGTATCTGGACTGTCTATGGCTCCAGTGGAATCAACTTTAGCTCCAGTTGGAAAGACTGTATGAGGGGGTACGGAAGGCTAGTGCCAGAAACTCAAGCCACCTAGTAAAACTGTTGTTCCATTAATGAAAACTGTTTTCAAAGCCCTAACCAACTCTGCATATGCCATGTTTCTGACTAAGGTTCACAATTGCTTTGGGTCCCATAGAATTCACTCACAAAGCCTGTGAAAAAGAGATTATGTTAGCTCCAAAGGGACTGTAAGTGTGTATATTCATATATGCCTGCCATGGTAAGATAGTTTGGTATCGTCATCACAAGTGGGGGTTAAATCACCTTTTAACCTCTAGCCACAACCGTTATGTTCACTTAATATAAAGCCACTATAACCACAGAATTTAAAAAGAGGGAGGCATTTATAATGCAAATTATCATTCCTGCCACTGTAGAGCTCATAGTCATACTGCAAAGCAACTTAAACAAGAGATGGTTCAATTCCCACATGCACAAATGCCCTTGCCTTATAAGTCAGCAGTATGCCCAAGGCTATTCCATGAATTAAACTCCAATCCAAAAAAAGGACTGTGTTGTCCCTTCAAATTCTAAAGCCCCTTCCCCTGTAAGTATTCATGTGGCTAAGCCAAAGGATGAATGTGATGGTTGGATGACAACTAAACAAACAAACAATCTGAAGCTAAATTATGGAAGTATTTAAAAATAATCCCCATCCTCAATCTTGGATGAAAGATCGATCCCATTTTAGAAAAAGATCAGGCATAATAATTCCTGCTATTTCTAGGTTTTTTTTAATTGACCTTGTGACATGTCTACCTGTATGAGTCATACTGCAGTGATCCCACTTTTTGCAAAACACTCAAAAAATGGGGAAATCCTTTAAAAAAAAAAACCCAACAAGCTGATTCATTTCTTGTTTTTATGGCAATTCCCTTTAAAGTGGATTGTTTTCCATGACTGATTAAGATAAAAGTGGAGAACAATGGAAACACACACATAATGCATCAATATACACTGATAAAAACACAGGGGTACGCCCAAAAACATGTAGTAGGGTGTCCAAAAGTGTATATGCCATGCACACTTAGATGCACCTTTGCAGAATCCACAATATCTTTCACATCATGTTGCAAGTTTCTGAAAATGCAATATTGCACACCAAGTGATTACAGTTAATCTATTCAGGTTAATGCACATTTTTAGACTTGCTTGCAATTTTTCCGGACTGGCAAACAAGATTTCATTCTGAATTGATACATTTCTTTCATAGCCAGGATTCCTACTGATTTGCCATAAATGAGTCATAGATCAAGAAAAGCAACGTTGAGAGCAGGAAGAGGGGAGGCTGCAAGTGAGGGACACTGGCGTAGAAATTTGACAGTCCCCTTACTGCCTCCCCCTCGTCTATTCCTCCCCCCATGCCAAGACATTAATTCTCACAAGTCGGAGAAAATTACTATGCATGAATGCAAAAAGCATGATCAGGAGTAATTAACATGGCTTCATATGCAAATTTTATTAATGCAGAAGTACAAAGTCATTATGCAAATGAAACTTACGTCAACTCTCTTGACAAATATTCATCTCTGAAGCTCAAGTTTCTCCCTTTAAAAAATCGCTCTTTTAATTTAAAAAAATAAAATAAAATAGAGATGGTGGGGGGGGAGAGTGATCAAGACTATGTGATGAGTTTGCAGAGTTGGGTTTTTTTCCCCCAGCCAGAATATATCTATCTATATTCTTGTTAGGTTGGGGGATTTTTGTGGTTGTTGTTATTGTTGTTGTTGTTGGCAGGTATGCAACAGCTCATAGAGAAAAGCAGGAAGGGGGGGGACAGAAAACTACCAGCAGCAGGCAGCCAATCAAAACGCCAGCGGCAGTAATGAGCGCGATTGATGACTGTTTGGCTTTACTGCAGGGTAATGAACTAGAATCCAGTCTGAGGAGGAAAAAAATATGAATATTCATGAAGCTGTGCTCCTGCCTTTGATGATTAAAGAAATTTTTAATATTCAAATAAGCGCTTGCCAAGTGATTAACAAAGAACAAGCACGCAGGAATATGGAAATAGAGCTGCAGAAGATTTGGGAGCCACAGCCTGAGCAGCAAAGACAGCACAAAAATTCACAAGCAAGATAGGCTGATAACCCAATTGAATCCATACAATTGGGCAGAGCAAAGGAGATAAAATACAAAATAAAATTCATTGGTTCAATATTTTATCAGCTGCTTTGTTTTAAAAGTGTAAAGGGAAAAAAAGGCCTAAGTGGGTAGTAAGATTGGATCAGAGTATGGGAAATCATAATTAAACACATTGTTTGCTCATAGACGAAAAGCCCATTTTCTCACAAAGCCTAACTATTAGAGGAGGATTGATATTTTTTTTAATTATTATTTTCTGGTCAGAAACTGATAGAGCTACAAAAAAATTTACTGAGATACCTTTCATAATGTAATTGTGAAAGCTGTTCAGTGTGTCATAATGTAGAGGAGTAGGAACCATTACCAACTGCAGTCCAAAGTAATGTTTTCTGAGTGAATGCAAATACAGTAGTCACAAAAAACTCTATATGAATTTCTTTTAAAATATTGGAATAACCCCAATCTGTACAGAAGCACCAAATTAGCCACAAATTTGGGTTGATTGTTGCTGTTACATGCAGTCAGGTTGCCTACAAATCATGGCAACCCTATGAAAGACAGATTCCTGACATGTCCTACCTTCAAACAGTCGTGCTCAGTTCTTGTGAAATCAAGCCTACAATTTACTTCAGGAAATCAATTCATTTTATATGTTGTCTTCTTTTCCTGCTGTCATCAGTCTTTTCAAATATTATTGCCTTTTCCAGAGAATACTGAATTCTCTTCATGTGCTCAAAGTATGAATGCCTGTTTCAACATTTTTGCTTTTACGCTCATATGTGGTGATCAGAATATGTGTGGATACCAGTGATATGTCCTCACACTTGATCTTTTATAGTTCCTTAATTGCTGCCTTTACGAACCTCAGTCTTTTTCTGATTTCTTGGCTGTCTTCCTTTGGACTCATGAGCCACGACTGAACAACGATATATGAAATCTTCAGCAATTTCAATTTATTAATTGTCAGCAACAAAATTGTATAGTCATTCTGTTGTCAAGGTTTTTGTCTTCGTCATGTTCAATTGCACTCCTGATTTGGCTTTTATTTCATTTACTTTTATTAGACATTGTGTCAAGTCATTGCTGCTTTCTGCCAGTAAGATGATGTCATCTACATATCTTAAATTATTCATTATTGATTATTCCATGAATGTTAACTCTTTCATCTGAATCTATTCTTGTTTTCCATAGGATTTGTGTGTGTGTGGATTGAACAGAGATAAGAGGATAAAATGCACCCTTGTCTGACACCTTTGCCTACACAAAACCTTTCTTCCTCTACACATTCTGTCTTAATGGTAGCTCCTTGTCCACAACACACATTTCTTTCAGAACAACCCCTGTTCTGTAGTCTATAAAGCAGTTATTTGATTTTCTGAGATTCTTCGGTGAGCTCCAGTGACCAATGGACATTCGCAATAAGATATTCAATACCTCATACAGTAAATACATTACTACATTTATGTAAGACATACTCAGGAGGATGGGTGTGCATCATGACCCAGGCTGAAGCCTGCAGCTCAGATTATATATCCTCTGCACTTATGGATTGGATTCTCAAATGGCTTTCTATGAAATGAAGGGATCCTTCTGTTTGGGAAGGGACTTAAATCTCAAAGGAAGATAGGCAAGAGGCAACTTTTGCCAGTTGACCTATCTCCTTGAGGAACTTGAGGAAGACAGGCTTGTAAGGGAATGAAATAATTACTTCTCACCCCTTCTGCCAGTGGAGTCTCATGAGTGGAACTTCACTTTTTAAGTGTAGGTTATATCCACTAATACCCTGTCTCTAGGCAAACCCAGTTGTGTACTATGGAAATCTGAATTATGCGACTCATTCAGTGTGAACAGAATGAATTGTCATAATTTTACTCTGGTCTTGTTGTGAGTCTCATTATTAGCTCAACATAAAGCAGCTTGTCATGCTTAACTATCTAAAACACACATAGACAGTGGTGTTATAGTAGAGTGATGGCTACAATCAGAAGTACAGTACTGCAGGACTGAACCAGTTTAACATCATGACCTGCATTTTCTATAGACCAGGCTCATTTCATTTATGCTTCAACTTGCTTTTTTGAAGTACATTTCTTAAAGCTTTCTAGTTCACATGGTTGTCAGCAGGCTTACTTTGATAAATGTAGGAAATGTAATCCCAAAATAGTAACTTTTTCAAGCTTTGATACATGCACACATTAAATATTTGCACTAGTATATCTACATGATTGACTTGGTCCTGTGTTTAAATCTGTTTGATAGTGATTAAAGATGTTTGTCACATCACGTTATATTATATTCCACTTATTGACAGATGTGAAGTAACTTAAATAAAAATTCACACCCTTATCTTATACACAAAAATAAACCACTGATCTACAAAGTCCAAGAAGTAAGTAGCGAGTATAGTTAAATACCGGTAGTTAAGATTAAACTCAGTATTATCATATAAATGAATACTGTATATCCTTAAGATTTATTTATTTTTTGTTTTGATTTTCATTATAGTTTTCTGTGCCCATTATCAAGCCATAATGGTATTTCAGTGAGCTCAAGATGCAATGTATGCCAGAGTACAGAAACAATCTGAAGAGAATTAGGACTGTTGTTTTCATTTCTTTTTTTAAAAAATAAGCTTTTTCCGATTAAGTCCCACCAAAATATGCACAGAAAATTCTCATTGCCCACCAGCAGGGAGATACTGAGTGCTAATTCATTAATAATAATTGATACCAATGAGTTTTTCATTCCTCTAATGGCTTCTGTTCAAGCATGCTCAAGTACTGGATGAGCCTAAATGAACTTAGCTTTAAAACATCCACGTGAGGTTAGTAAATGAAGCTGTTCTGTATATGCAAATGATTTCTCAGTGTGAACCTCGTATGTCCCACAACTTGGTACATAATCTGAGGTCTAGAAAACAGAGTATGAATGTTATAGTTTGCAAAGCATGTTAAAGCATATTTTACAAAATTATACATATCTTGCCTTTTACAGGTTTCTATAAACCTTCTAAAATGTGCTGCAAGGCTAAATGAGATGTCCAAGGTCACCAGATAACCTTTGACAGTGCTGGTCTAACTTCTGCAGTGTTATCTTGTACATCTTTTGCTACTTGACTCTAAACACCATCCAGCATTCCACCACCACTGCTCTGAAACCTGTTTTCAAAAGAAGGGACCAAAGGTTAGTTCTAAGAGTACAGATTCAGATAAGTAATAATTTGTGGTTGCATTTCTTAATTTTGCATAGCACTAATGGGGTAGTGTATTAATTTAAGAAATAAATAAAATACAATAAAATAAATAAATTTTATTTTATTTTGCTTTGCTTTTAACACCAGGCAGAAGGATAAAAATGCTGGATCTAGGTACTGACAATGTTCTACAGCACTGGTTCTCAACCTCTTTGGATTTGTAGATGTTTTCATCAAGGACACCCAATGCAGTAAATAAATTAATCAGATGCATAAAGGTGGGATGTTAAAATCCAGTAGTTCCCAACTTTGGGTAATCCAAGTGTTCTTGGACTGTAACTTCCACTATCTTTCACCACCAGCTCTAGTGGTGGAGTTTCTGGAAGTTGCAGTCCCAAGAACACCTGGGTTGTCCACAGTCAGGAACCATGTTCATAGTTAACTGACCAAGAGAAGCATATTATAGAACAAGTAGGGGCATTTAGTGACGCAGGACTCATCAATACCAGACTTTCTAACTTTAAGGACCTATTACACATCCTCTGCTGGTTTTTCCTTGTACATCTGCTGTAGAAGTCTTGTGTATCACAAAATATTCTGGGGCATGATTCAAGGTAGCATCACGCGGGCTTGGTCCCAACTCAAGGAGATATGTGTGGTTTTGAGAAACTACTGTAATTCATGAATATAATACAGGGGAGGGAGAAAATAAAGCTATACCAATAGCTATTATCCAACATTTATCTTTCTTCATTTCTAAGTTAAGCTAACAGTACATTTTACTGTGTGCCACTGAGACCTACTAAAGCAAATAAAATTCTTAACTTTAATTAATGTCCAAAAATATGAAGATCAATGGCCTGCATCCTACTGAGCATCCGCTAAGCAGAAAATCCCGCCAGCCTAGTAATGCAGCAATATGCATTACTCATCTGGCATGTATTAGGCTGCATTAGAAATGTGAGCTTTACCATTGTGCAAGCAATGATCTCTATGAAGTAAAACCCACCCTTTGCTTGCCTAAAGACAATGCCTGTGTAAGCAGCATGATTCTGAGTCACCATGCTGGCAGGACTTTCCACTAAGAGGAAGCTCAGCAGGACACTGGCCAATATAATTTTCCCTCTAAATCTATAAATCCTTTTCATGTGTTTTTATTTGCAATACTTCCAATTTTAAACAGAACTGTTACAGACAGTAGATTTAAAGAAGAATGTGTTATTGTTTATGCGTATCAAAAGGGGATACAAGTTTTTTTTAAAAAAAGTTGGTAAACACTGTCCAGAAGTCTACAGACCATTGGTTTGGTCTTTTTATGTTTTTATATGCTTTACTTATATGGATTTATATTTTATTGCCCCTATTATAGTTTATGTTGATCACCACCTAGAGTTTCTTTGGGAAAGTCAGGCGGTCTATAAATATAATAAATATAATAAATAAATAAATAAATAAATCTTTTCCTCATTGGAAATATATGCCTAAATTACCTTATCAATGAAAGGTAATAAAGGTGACTCCACTACTTTAAAGTAAATCAGCTACTTACATGTAGCTCTAGTTTTAGGTACCGTACTTTTTATAATTAATGAGTTGTAGACTCATAAGAACCTAAGAACATAAGAAGAGGCCAAAGGCCCATCTGGTCCAGCTTCTTGTATCTCACAGTGGCCCCACCAGATGCATTTGGGTGCACATGAGACTAGATATCTGTCTCCTGATAGGACTCACCTGCATCTGGCCCTTGAAGTACCCCGGTTTTAAGCCTGGAGATTACACATCTCCATCATGGTTTGTAACCTGTGACAGACTTTTCCTCCAGGAATCTGCCCAATCCCCTCTTGAAGGCATCCAGGCTAGATGCCATCACCACCTCCTGTGGCAGGGAGTTCCACAGACTAACAACACACTATATTTTATTTTGTCTGTTCTCACTCTCCCAGCCCTCAATTTGAGTGGTTGTCCCCTAGTTCTGGTATTTTGTGAGAGGGAGTAGTAGATGAAGAATATACTACATAATTCATGGGGTGGCTTGAATTTGAGGTGATGGGTGGTGGGGTTGAAGCAACAATAAGGTAGGAAGAGGGAAAAGTGCTTCTCAACACAAACTAGTGGCTTACGACATCCAGAAGTATTTTTAAATTAGATAAAAATAATTTAAATACTTTTCTGAAATAAGAAAGTAAATTACATATTTTAATATAAGGGTAACAAGCTACTTTGGAGGGCTTGGAACTAATTACCTTTTAAAATAAGTTTCCAGGTTTTCTTATGATTCATTAGAGCCTCATTAGAGGCAACCTGTCTCCTTTTAAGGGGCATCTATTTTTGTGCTCCGTCCCAAGCACGGAACATGGTTCCATTTCTCAGCCAAGATAAAGGCAAGTGCAGCACACTAGTTGCTCAGAAGTGAAGCCAACTTTATTTCTCAGCCAAGTGTGTTTACCCCCTTTTCTTTTTCTTTTTAAAGACACCGATAAAACAGTAGCGTCCTATCCCTGGAACTCAAACAATAGACCTGGCTTCAATGTGAGAGGGGATGTGTTCAATTCTTCTTTATTATCCTTGTAAAATAAATGCCAGCGGGTTTCTATTTTGCTTTGGCTTTAAGTGAAACTGGATATACACTCCAACTAGGAGACCACTGCTTTATAACACAATGTAAAATAATAATAATAATAAAGTAAAATAACAAATTCCTATGGCTTCTTGTTTTCCAAGCCAAGTTTCTAAAATGTCACAGGTTTTTATTTATAATTAATAGGACTGTAATTAGTTTCAACAAAGTAGCCCTTTTAACCCTAATTTTGAAACTGTAGATGGCATTTCAATTTAAGTGCCACAAGCCTTTTAAAAATATGAGTAGGATCCAATTGCAGAATCATCATTGGCCTTCCAATTTAGCATTCTAAACTATTTTAGTTATTCTCCCCCCCCCAAACTAAATACAATCCCCTCTTTGGACTCTTAATGAGTGATAAGAGGGAAACATGCAGTCGTATTAGTATTTGTAATTTTGAAAAAACAGTAGCACTTCAAATTACTAATTTAATAAAGATTGTTATAATACGTTACACTAAGCTAGTTATTCCTTATGATTCAATATTCAAGTAACTGGATTTAGAAGAGGTTTAGTTTCTACTGATGGTTATACCACTGCTTAATGTAATTAAACAAACTGGCAGGAAATGTCTCTGTGGATATGTCATTTCTATCACAAAGTATTCCCACCAGAAATTTGGAGGAATCATAACATATAAACTTTGATTTTTGTCTTAATTTCTTAGCCACAAAACCCTCTCTTCGAAATTCATCAACTACATTCTGAGGCTTAGCAGAGGGAAAGGAAGAATTCATTTCACTTTATGAAGACAGAAAAAGTCATTTGCAATAAATGATAATCTTTAGCAAATAATTGGCTGAGTAAAAACATATGTACAAAGCCTAAGTAAAAAAAAATTCTGATAGGGAAATTGGAGGGGGTTATTAAGATGCCTTGAGCCTTTCCACCTCCTCTTTCTCTTTTATTTCCTGTTTGAGGGAGTTGAACACCTCTGGGAAGTCATGGATATGCCAGAGGTTCACAAGACAAACAGTGCGAAAGAACAAGGAAGAGTAAGCGGCATCAGAACATCCACAAAAGATCAAGCCACTGGATCTACGTAACAGATCTCCCCAAAGTAATTAACTAGAACAGTGCACTATGGGTAGAATCTATTGTTACTCCCAACCCACTGAATCTGTGAGGTTTATGTAAGTGTTGACTAGCCATTCCACAGCTGATTCTACATAAGTACTGTAGTTGGTACTACCAGGCAAGCTGCCTAGATGCCCTAGCACAGTGATAGCGAACCTTTTAGAGACCGAGTGCCCAAACTGTGATTCAAAACCCACTTTTTTTTTGCAAAGTGCCAATACAGCCATTAAACCTGAGTACAGGTTGCTGTGAAGGGGCGATGTCAGGTGCCCACAGAAAGGGCTCCGAGTGCCACCTTTGGCACCCGTGCCATAGGTTCGCCATCCCTGCCCTAGCACATCTGAGCTCACCTGATTTCAGAAGCTAAGCAAGGTCATCCCTGGTTAATACTTGGATGGGAGACCACCAGGGAATACCAGGTGCTGTAGATGCCTGGAGTAGGAACTGGCAAACCACTCCAGTATTCCTGCCAAGAAAACTCCATGGACATGGGGT
The DNA here is from genome assembly GCA_037367245.1 of Phrynocephalus guinanensis. Classification (NCBI taxonomy): domain Eukaryota; kingdom Metazoa; phylum Chordata; class Lepidosauria; order Squamata; family Agamidae; genus Phrynocephalus; species Phrynocephalus guinanensis. Next base: position 186,575,697 of record CM074732.1, read on the forward strand.
CACGAAGTAACGATTCAACACACACACATACCCTACTAGGCAGGCAGAAGCCTTCACTTCAGTTACAAATAATTCTGATTGGTAGATGTTGTTTCTATTATACACAACTAAAGGATCTGTGTAGAAGACTGTGTGTATGTAATTCTGCAGGCAGAAGGGTCTGTACTTATTCCAGCACAGACAAGCGTCTCATGTTAGAATTAAATAATGCTTGTAATGTACTTACTATATATTGACTATTGCACAACTCAATGGGGGCAGGAGGTTCCTATTTTGTAGGTATGGTGGCTCCAACTCTGTATTTTAACCCAAAATTTAAAGGAGCTATCCAAAGTGCTGCACCTTGATTGAAGAACCTAGGGCTGCTACCCTCCACTGTTTCTACACCTAATTTCTAATGAATTAACATACATACCTATGCAGTCAACTATAGTGTCACAACAACCTTCAATGCGCTTGATATAATACATATTTTAGAAACACACCCATGTTACTGCCCCAGATTATCTTTACTAGCTGCATGTATCCTAACTAAATGGAAGCACCAATAAGGGTGACTCTGATGCTATGTATCTATGAATAAGTACAATGTTCCTCTTTATACCTCAGTGGCTGCTTAAATTTCTTTCACCTGCAAATCTCAAATGCAGTTGCAAAATATTGATGAGATTTATTTCTAGGAAATGTTCAAGATTGGACAGTGAATATCAAGACAAAACTAATGTCAAGATATAACTAATATTGTACTTACATATTATGAATTTTAATATATTTGATATTTTTTAAAATAGTACAATAATTTATTTTTTGGTTCTTTTAATACTGTAATTCTCCTTGGAACCTTTAAAGCAAAAGCAAAGTGTTCTGCTTATATACCATGCCATACCACATCAAGTAGTCTCTGGGCGGTTTACAGTTTTAATTACAGTATGCAGGCTACACATTGCCCCCCCCCCAGCAAGCTGGGTACTCATTTTACCGACCTCAGAAGGATGGAAGGCTGTCAACCATGAGCCTGCTACCTGGGATTGAACCCCAGATCGTGAGCACAGTTTTACCTGCAGTACAGGCATTTTACCACTGGGCCATTGGGCTCCTGTAAGAAGAAAGGTGATATATAAATATTTTAAATAATATATTTAAAATATTTAATTGCGAGTGTGGAAAGAATCCAAATGCTGATAGAAAACACTGCAGTGAGAATAATACCTTTCGTTGCAGGTACTGTACTTTCACGGAAGGAAATCTGGAACCAAACCAAGAACTTTCATAGGTCACTAAGGTATTTTGTGGTCTGCCCTTAGGGCACTTCTAATTTACAGCATCCTGACCGAGTTTTTCAGTTGCATGAGATGTTCAAGGAGTATTTTAGCCCACAAGGTATCCAGACTCATAATCCAACATTCTATCCACTACATCACGCTGATTCTCAAGAACTGGTGTTTTCTGCTACAATCCACACGGAGTTCAACTAGGCAGGCAACACATACGTGAAACATAAACTATCTGACTCAAACAGAAACAAGAGCTGATCATACCGATGTCTTTAACTGCCATAAATCTGCGACTGAGAGAATTTTAATTTAATTTTATCTAACCATGTTGCACTGGAGGGTGCATAATCTGTTTGATGTTTAAATTTTAGAGTTTTCGTATATTTTATTTTGAAAACCACCCAGAGGTCTATGTTAAAATGGCAATGTGCTGAATATAAATTTATCAGTACATAAAATCAAGCCCCAGCTATATCTGTTCTCTGTGGAAAAAAGGAAGACAACACAGGAAGTATCTTTAGTTGTTATTGCCTTGATTCTTATTTCTTCTTTCAAACTCCACAATTGAAAAATGCAGTCATTAAACAGGATGAGAAGGGACTGCCATTGCCATAAAACTGCTTTCTAATTTTCCTCTACTGGCCCGACCAGGTGTCAACATTATGTTATGCTTTCCATTCTGCAGGTTTTATGCCCTCAATTCTATATCCTCATTCCTTTTGTTAACACGAGTACGAGAAGAGGCATATTTCAGTGTCGCTGAGGGGGGGGGGGGAAGCTCTGGGTTTTCCAATCCAGCAGTTTAGTTGGCAGAGAGAACTGCCGGTTGGCATAATCCACTCATTTGACAAAAGTACTACTTCTGGGCACACACTCAAAAACAGGTAGGAAGCAAACACTGAGAAACAAGGAAGTTAAAAACACCCAACAGATTCCACCACCACCCCTTTAACAGAGAAGAAAACCAAGAGTAAATATGATTTATTTAGTTGTGCTTCATGTGCTTCTTCTGCACTACTCTGCAAAATTTTGCTTGCGTTTAAACAAGAAATGTTTTTTAAAAACACACACAGGGCAAAGAGAACCAATGCTTTTTCTTAAACGTGGAAATCCAGCTGAATTCTTCAGTCACACATGTGAGTTTATTGCATACTCCAGTATTCCTGCCAAGAAAACTCCATGGATATGGGATCACGAAGAGTCGGTCACGACTGTAACGACGCAACACACACACATTTTCAAATCCAAAATATATTTGTGGGTTGAAAGAGAAATGGCAGTAATGTGCTGTTAATTTAGAAGGTCCTGATTACAAAGACAAAGGACTCCTCCTCATACTAACAATGTTGATCTGAGTATTGTGAGGCTGGCGCAGATCCTTCCTTGAGCTTTTTTTCCACACACTCTTCAGTGGTCTGTGACAGTGTTCTCTCTGAACACAAACAAAATACATCACACACACACACACATACAGACACACACACACACACACACACACACACACAGAGAGAGAGAGAGAGAGAGAGAGAGAGAGAGAGAGAGAGAGAGAGATTGGGGACACTAACAACCACAAAACCAATTTTTATCGTTTGCCATTCAATTCAAGAGCCATGGGCGTCTGATTTAATTAGGTGGGGTATGAGCAGCATAAAATATTCCAGATTTTTCCCCCCACAGGGAAAAATGCAATCTCCGGTCACATGATCGCAAGTGAAATTTACTTAGATCTTTATTCAATTAGGAAGGCAGCAGCCATCTTTTGGCAGCACTCCCAAAAATGCAACAATAGTGTGTTGCTGAGAAGCAGCACGCTCCCCCGTAGAAATGTAAGGAGGGGAACACCAGCAGGACACCCACTGCAAGGAAGGGCCGACATCTGGGCATGTGTGTGCCCTCTCCAAACTGCTCTTTCTTAGAAACAGCTAATTCAACCTGGAACAAGTTCAAGGAAAGAAGGAAGGAAGGAAACCTCTTCACAAAAATGTGTTTCAAGCCAGAGGTGAGGGCATGCTCACTGGCAAATAGTCAAGATGATATTTTATCCCCTTTTGAGTTAATTAGAAGAGCAGTTTCAGATGTCTGGGACTCTAGCTAACAGATTAGTGGATTCTGACCTGGTGGTACAAAACAAATAAAGCGCTGTATTTCCTACTCGCTGACTTGTAGGGCACTGTGCTTTTTTTCCTCTGAGTGGCCTCGGACAGCTTAATACTCAGTACTGCAACCAATGTTCTAGAAAGCTGGCATCTAGGCTGGTCATCGTGGCATGGACTTGTTCTCTCTCTGCAGACTGTGAATGTGAGGTGGCTGACACAGAGTATATCACAGAGGTAAGAACTCTATCCCAGTTTTCAATTAATGTTCTATAAAGATATGCTATGCCATGTGCAATACATGGCATTTGAAACTGCACTTCTCTTTTATAATACTTTTCTCTACAGAGCACAACATAAAAAGCTGTTTTCTCAAGCTGTATCACATGAAAGTCAGTTTCACTCTGCATGGACATCCCTCACCTTCCCAAGTGGCCCTTGCAAATTCTAATTCCTACCTCCATCTTCTTCTCTACATGGCATATGCAAACACACACACACACACACCCTTCCTTCTCCCTCATACTTCTGAAACACCACTTCAGCATTCTCCCTACATGTTTCATTCTTCCACTCCTTCTAAATCACAAACACATTTTTCAAACATTTGTTTCCAGCATTTTTGCGAATATCCAGAAAATTGTATTTTTCACTGTTTGAAAATTCAACAAAATTGAATTCAAAAATTCAGCAAAAAATACATATGTACTGATTCTGGCATCAAGCAAAAAAGTATAGAAGAGCCAGTGTGTACACCAAGTCACCGCTTGGGTAGAGGCATAGTTCTCACTTGAACAAAATGCCAAAGAGAAACAGGAAAAAACAGGGAGTCAAACAAAATCCAAAATCTAAAATGAAATTTAACTTGTTTTCCTGAATTAAACAAAAAGACTCTTACATTTGTGGCCTTTGGCATGGCAGGAGAGAAGGATGTGGAGAAAATGACCCATAAATATTCATAAATAGTTGTGCAATATTATGTGATGAGCAAAAGCTGAATAGGATGGTTCCAAAATCCTGAATTACAGAGTACTGTAGTATTTAGCCCCAATAGAACATTAAAATATCTGAGGTATATATGTGTAACCACATTATAAATTATGAAAAACAAATTATGAAAAAATACATTCCATAATTATTCTGGGAAAAGAACAATCCACCAGAAGAGTGAAAGAGCCGGAAGGCTAAAATATAAAGACTTTCAGAGGTTCATAATAAGTTCCTCAGTGAAAAATACCACTGCAGAGAAGAGAAACATACCAGTACTAGCTCAGTATTCAGCCTGCTGGTCACCAGAAAAACAGATCTAATGTGAGCTCATGTGAGGATCAGGCAACAGTGAGGGTGGGAGAAGGGAGAAGCACACTAAACTCTCAAAGGCAAAAAATATGTGCCTTTATGTGACTTAAAACCCTTTCACTGACAGAACAACTAACTGGTAACCCATTTTACTCTTAACAGGAAGGGAAAGGGCAAGCGAGACTTTTAACAAGAGCAGGTATACTTCAAACGAAAAGGTTCAGAAAGAAGAGAGGAGAGGAAACTGTTCTTGGCTCTGATCCTGGCCTCCTTTTTGTGATCCAAAATATGGCCCTCCTGGCTTCTTAATTTTTTTTCAAAGCTATCAACAAGCACTTGACAAATTCCCTTGGTACTTTTAAGAACAGCTATTGATGGATGGGGAGAGGCTGTAATTTTTTTAAAAAAATATCCCTGTCAATGGAAAGGATAAATCACCGCCACCTTGGACATCCCCACTCATTTAGTGTCTTCCTGCATATTGGCTCCATGCTTTGGTAGGCAAAACGGTCTTAGCGGGCTACCCATGCTTCAAAAATTACAAGGGTTGTTTTCCTCTTGAATCAGAACAGAACCTGAATCATTTTCAGAAGACAAAAATTAAACATAAGAGAATCTGAAAAAGAACTCCTGACATAATGGAGTCCAAGAGTTGCTGGTTAACCAGTGTGTGAGTCTACTTCCCCTCAGAAAGTTTGGGGTTAGTCTCTCCCCATTCCAGTTCACAAGTGGCCCCTTACACAGTCAATACCTCCCCAAAACCAAAATTTCAATTATCACTATAAACAAATATAAATCTTGGAAGATTTATATGTCTGAGGTTTATACAAGCTTCTATACTCTTTCTCTTCAAGGGCAAGATATGGGAGGTATTCAGATAGGCACCTGAAAAACATTTGATCAACATGCATGTTACAATAATTACTTCTGCAAATATAGTAGATATAAATTGTGGAATTTGCCACTACAAGATGCCATGACTGCCGACAGCTTGAACAGCAGATTCAAGAAATTCATGGAAGCTGAGGTTACAACTGTTTCTAAAAATGATAACTTTGGTATCAGAAGCAAGATGTCTCTAAATACCAGTTTCTGAGGATTAAGAGCATAAGAAAAGTTATGCACTTATGCCCTGATTATGAACTCCCATGAGACTCTACCTGGCTACTGTTCAAATACATATACACTCAGGTTTGACACAGCACTTATATTTTTAGAGAGAAGCACAACAGGAGACATAAGATTGTGCTATGGCATTCTGGCTTTTATGGTTATTAAATAATTTTTAGAAGTACTGTACACCATTAATGTGAACCTAAAGAAGTAGCAGCAGTTCATCAGAGACCAAGAACAAATGTGTCTCATCCTAGAGTAGGAAAGAAAGACTGTGGAGGGAGCACCTCTGCTGTGTACTACAGAGTAACCCCAAGCTATTGTGTTGAGCCAGCCTCTGTAGGGGCCATAAATAATGCACCTGGGGTGGCTAGGCCTCTAAGGCCCCCACAGAACAGGGTGTGTAGTACAGAGCACTACTGGGCCCCTGAACTTCCGAAATAATAGTTTCTCTTAAGTCCAGGTCCGTCATCTACCAGGCCCTGTTTTATAAGGCCAAGGAAATCTGAAGGGACACTCAAGCCTGACAGGGAAAGGAGAGACCTGTGGAAGTTGAATGTCTTGAGTGCCATCTTATTGCCATTATAAATATAAACATATCAGGGAAGCTATCTTTCCCAGAAGAGGGCAGACATGGTGCTAGAGCTAGGCAAATTATGCTCCCCAGAAAGGTACTAAGAGAAATAGTATCAGAGGCTGAGAAGTTACTTTTGGAGGCGACAACTTCCAGAATCTCTCAGACATCATGGCAATTCTTGGAGCTGTAATCCCCCAAAAATCTAACTTTCATCTGTGCAAAATAATACCAGTGAATGCTGTTAGGCAACCAGAACTGAAGATGACAGCCAGCACGCTCTAACAGGTGACATATAGTATGAACAAAATGGATACTGTTCATGGGACTTTTGCTAGTGCCAAGATATAAATTAGCTAAATATCAGTATCACTGCCATGAAGATCTCATATGAAGAAGGTAGTTCTTTTTGAGGGAGATTAAACAGCAGTTGCAGAAACCTGTAACAATGAATTAAAACAACAATGAAAATTATATGCAGGTTGCAGATATGCCAGCGCTGTTTAAGATCCATCTGTTTAAGTTTGCTAATTCATTTCATTTTCTTTTGTCATTTGAGAAATATAGAACCTTGAAGTTAGCGAGTAGTAATGTAATAAGTTAAGTTCTTTTTCCTGCCTCTTTAAATTTGATTTGGCAATGTCTTCAAGGTATTAAACGAGTCTCTAATCATACAATTTAAAAATAAGCAGTACAAATAAAGCATTTATTTTAACTTAAATCTTTTGTACATATATGTTTCATAATAAAAGCCTTATAGTTAATATGTTTCATGAACTGAACTGCTGGATTATACTGTATATCCTGAATTGGTTCCTTACACTTACTGGTCTGAAACCCAACTGGGATAAAGCCACCTGTAGCTGAACTGAGATGAAAAATTAAATGATTTGAGTCCCGAGAAAGTAGCAGTGCAGGATTTCAAGGTATGAATGAATCATACCAAGTGCCCAACAATGTCACAATCTGGGTATTCAGATACAACAGCTGGGCTTTGGGACCAATGCTCAGCAACACTGAACAAAAGGTCTAGGTGTGTGTGTGTTTTTTTCTTTTTCACAGATGCATAATATGAATATTAATAATTAAATTTGAACACTTGGCACAAAAAGTGATGTGTGAAGGGCCACCAGGTTGTGGACTTCAAGAGTGAAAAGGCATTATGCACCCACAGAGGCACTCTCTCATAATTACACTACATCAAAGACCATAATACAGGCAGAAACCTGAACTGTAGCTTACTTAGCTTAACAATTACTTCGGCTGTGACATGTGACACTGCCTAGGTGGTAGAACAATAGGAAGCAATGTCAAACTTCTCCTACTACAGATCAAACTGCTAAGCGGTAAGTAGGGGCATGTTTAACATATATTTTAAAATGGCTTATATAATTGCAGGGACTTTGCCATGAAGCCAGCTGAAACCGAAATAAATGTTTCAGAGTTCACATTGTACACTTCCCACAGAGTTTACATTATTGCCCTTCTTTCTAAGCCACTTCCAATTTGAAAGACAAAGTACAGCCATCAATAAATAGAAGAAGATGGCATCTACATGAGATATTCTTCTTTTACGGGCTGCTCTTGCCCACTAGCTAGGATATTTCACCCAAATACACATCCACTCCATAATGTCTATGGAATCTTCTAGCCTTGGGAATGCTATGCAATTTTTATCTAATTTATCCTGCAATAACCCAACGTGGTAAATTAGACCAAGACAGCAGGTCCCTCAGGCTAGCCAACAGAAGCTGCTTGCTAAGTGATTCTGCATAGAAGATTCCCCTGAAAACAGATTCATATGTTTGCACTCCATTTATTCATATACAAGTCACAGTGTGTTTTTCCTGGGCTCTATGTGCACATGCTAGAAAACCCAACCCAAGTCAACCTACATTGTATGACACTGTGTGACCTTTTAAGCCAAGAGTTGTAGATTAAGAACTCCATGAAAGCACTGTTATGTTAACATGTGGAACAAACATAAGATTATATCTGAGCAGGGAATGTACCTGATTCTCCATCATCTTCAATGCACTGGTAGCCCGGGATGTTCTTGTAGTGCACCATTAAGAAAAACAGCAACAAGAGTACTGTAGCATTTTAGGGGTGACCAAACTTTCCCAACATTATCTGAGCAATCCCTACAACCACCATGCTAAGTAGGTCAATATTGTTGGTCTCTGCGATGCAGAAATGCCACTTCATAGGGAAGGCGAGCTGACAAGTGGTCATGGTTCCAGATGCCAAGAGAAAACTGTTCAAACTCAAGGTAGGGGCAGAAGAAAGAAACCACAAGATCAATGTAGAATGGCCTTCACATCAAGGTATGGGGGGGGGGAGATTATGCAGAGACAAAAGCTCATAAAGATAGAGGAAAATAAAAAGCTATATCATTAAGACAGAACTTCAAATGGAAGAAGAAATGGGGTGGACCCTTCCACTACGGCAGTAAAGACTGGCCAGGTGTCCCCAACTGTGTAGGACTGGCAGCTCTATATCTGGAAGCAGGATTTGACCAAATGAGAACTAGGGCATGGATCTAGACCTTAAAATTCTGGTTGAGGATTCACTTTCTGGCTGAACACCTGGGTTACATACTTCTTTTGTTAACTGATTCTTATACCAGCAAGCGTATATCCACAACTCAACATAAAATCAGATCCACTGGTATGCCCCTTGATTCTGTTCTATTGCTTGGACAACAGGCCTATTGAACACTAAGTCAGAGACTCCATTACATAGGGAAACAAGAATTGTTTTCACTAGCAAATAGAATCTGCTCACCTCTGGCATATGGTATGCTCCTAATGTATAGGACACCTGCAACATACCTAACTATGCTTTGAACACCTCAAGCCTGTAGAGCATTTATACTTAGAAAATTTAATGTTCTACCCTCAGCTTTACTTCAGGGCAGATTTCAGGGAACCCCATGCAAAGATTCTGCCCATGTGAAGCCAGGGTCCCTGAATTTCTATCACACACCCTTTTACATTGTATATTCTACAAACAAATCAGGAGGGATCTGATCCATTTTCTGATCCACAGATTTGAAGGTTGTTCAGACAACTGGTTGGTCTCGTACTGTCTCTCAGACCAGAATTCTTATATATGTAACAACTCAAGTTGTTAAAAAAATTAGCTACAATCCATAGAAGAGCTGTACTATTAGCAGATGGTTGATCTATGCCAGTGCTGGTGAACCTATGGCAGAGGTGCCAAAGACGGCACTTGGAGCCCTTTCTGTGGGCACCTGACATTTGCCCTCTCACAGCCACCAGTATTCAGGTTAAATTGCCGTATTGGCACTCTGCAAAAAAAATAGTGGGTTTTTGGTACTCGGTCTCTAAAAGGTTCACCATCACTGATCTATGCATATGTTCTCTATGACCCCAGTCTATGCCTCCCTCTATTCTTTATTGTACTGCTTTTGCTGTTGTTGTTTCTTTTTTCTCTCGTCTGAATGGGTCATATGACCAGAATAAACTATTGATTGATTGATTGATTGATTGATTGATTGATTGATTGATTGATTGATTGATTGATTGATTGATTGATTGATTGATTGATTGATTGACTGACTGACTGACTGACTGGGCGGGGCACTTAGTACTGTTCTTTGCCATTGCTTCATTCCTGTTTGTTTATTTCCCCGTTCTTTCACTCCCTCCTTCCAGTTAATCTCACCATCCTTAATCTGAGTTGTACCTACTATGCTAGACCAGCAAGCGGAGTTCTATATGGGCATCCAACAAACTGGCTAGGTAAGCAATATTCATGCAGTAAAGACAGAATTAGGGCTCTAGAGAGAAAAGTTATTTGGAAGTCGACACTTCTATCACTCAGATTTTGCCTGAACCTGGGAATTCCAAGATCACAAGTGCTACTGACCTACAAGCTCCCGCATCACATTTGTTTGTGCTCTGCCTCGCTTTCTCTGTTCTGTTTGTTTCAGCAACACCCAGCTCCTCTAGGCACAGTCATTTTGCTGCCTGGGGCCAAAGGCTGTGTTTACACAAGCAGACAACTCCAGGGCAGAATAAACAGGTAATTGGACATCATGTTCACCAAACCTATCCCTAACATCATTATTATGATTACAATGTTGCGCATGCGCATGTATTTTACAGGTACCTTCTTTTCTGCAAATGCTTGGACAAGTTAATCCAGTCAAAACAAGGCAGGTGTAGAAGCACCTCAAAATGGTCCATCCTTTCTGGGATTAATCCTTAAATGTATCATTACCACTGGGTTTTTTTAGTCATATTCCTATGCATACACATGTGTATGCACACAGAGAGTTTTCATAATAACAGAAATTTATTATTTGAGAATCAAAGTTAGCTTTTTACATTTCAATAAGCAGAACATAGGATCTCTGGTGCTTGAAATCTTAAACATTCACCAATAGAAAGCAATCGACTAAAAGGTGTCACCTTGCTTGCTTTATGCCTTTCTGTTGTTCCACGAGAAGAATTGTATTTTTACACCCTCCTCCATTTTCCTTCAGAAACCCAGAGCCTTCCAGTCTAATCAAGGAGTCATTGGAAACAAACCTCTTAAAGACACATTAAAGATATCTCAAGGTTTGCTGATGAGGAAATAACAAAGAAACCAATAACTCAAAGGGAGAAAATCTGGAATCAGAGTAGTAAAGTTTTCCTGCTTCAATTAAGCCCAACTTTCATGAATGACTTGGGTCAATTGTATTGTATCCCACCCTATATTGGGCTAGATTGGGCTAAACGGGGTCACTCTCAGCTGCAATATGTTATCTGGGGCCATCCTTGCATCCACATGCAAGGACTGGGTGGTTTAGGGATGGGAAACCACACTGTGACCCTATTTGGCCCATTCTTCTTTTAAAATGGAAGAAAAGGAAAAATAACCAAAAACAAACACCCTTGTCCCCTCTTGTTTTCTCCTTTGCGGGGGAGTGGGAGGAAGCTTTCAATTTCTCAAGATGATGAAGCAGCTTCAGCAAAATGACAGCTTAAGCTATCTGCTTGGTTTGACCTTGACAATCATACATGCTGGAACCAAATCAAAATAGAGAAATCTACCCACACCAGAAAAACAGTAGCCCCTGACGGGGACCCAAAAAGATGTGTCTAGCCATGGATCAGGAACAGGCTGTTTGCAATGACCATGTATCATGTGGTTGATGAAAAAAAGAAGCAAGCCAGGCTGTCATCAAACCAGACTACATTGTGGGACCAGTCCCCATCTGATTGCACCCTAAGTTTCAGTGTGAGATTTTAAGATATTCTTAGAAACCAACCCTACAAAGTTGGTTGGCTTGAAACAAACACAGAATTCAAAAGCAGACCAATTCTGTATAATAGTTACTGTAGCATCCAATAAGTGTCTCTGGAAATCATACCACTATCAATGGTTAGGGGAGTCACCATTAGAAAATCTTATGGATCTTCTTACAACTAAAATCTCTATGAACCTCTTCTATGCAGTGTGCTAAACTGACCCAACTCAAAGGTATATCAAAAGAATCTGCTCATGCTTTTTTGGTGTACAGCAAATAATAAAGATAAAAACAGGGGCATCTGTGCTGAATCTTCTTTATAGAATAAAAGATGGGGGGGTTGTTTTTCACTCACTGAATCAGGACTAAAGAGTCTTCACCCCCACCTGCTGAATTCTGTGCACTTCTTAGCATTTGAACCTAGATCTTCCATGTCAAAACAAATTATTCTAAATCATTGCACCATGCAGTGTGAATCCAGTATCTCCTACAATGCTATCCCTATATACAAGAGATAGCTTGGAATGCTTATACAGTACTGTAAATTTATAAACTCTTCATGTGTCTTTGGGCCAGTCAGTTTCTCAGCTTTAATTCTTTCATCTAAAAAGTGGAAGCAAGTCTTTATAAGTGAGTGTGAATAACTGTCAATATCACCAACCAACCAACCAAAACAAGTTATACAACTCCAAATTCCCATTAAAATATGCTTTGAAACTATCAGGATCATTTTGACATTTTTCCATTTTTGTGTAAAGCAAATTTACTGAAAGTGGTCAGAGATCTAGCCAGAAAACAACAAAGGGAACTGGTACATCCACTGAAATCTTAGTCCCAGGATGTAGAACATATATTATGAATTTATTTATATGATGTCCCCAATAACTGTAACTGTAATTCTTTTTATATTATATAGAGCTTGAAAAAGGCTGAAAAAAAGAAATGTATATGGCATTTTATACTAAAATAAAGAACTATATTTTCTACATCCTGGGATTACAGTTCCCTTTTTTGATCTCAGAGTTCTATCCATAAAGGCCAACATCCATGAAGGAACTATGACAAAGAGCATACCAGTTTTTTGTCTCTTTTATCTCAACTTCCGTCTTCAGTCATCAAGAGAGGAAATGGCTTGGCCCACGGCACAAGTAAAGTAAAATCTACACATCCAAAATATTTGAAAATGAAAGCATTTTTAAAACATTAATTTAACCAGCTGACATTTCAGGAATGCAGTCTGATTCGACTTGCCACCACTTCCTTTCTCCACCTTCAAGAAGTGTTGTACTATAAAAATTAATGAAACTCTGTGTTCTTTCTTTTAAAGTTGAACAATTATGAGTACAGTTTTGTGATCTTTAGCCATGTTTACTAAAGGCAGTTTCTATCTCGTTAGATTGTTATAAATGGGACCCCAGGGATTCAATACACACAGGCATTGGCAGCTGTGAAAGCTTTTTCTTCCCCAGATGCTTGTGTTTTTTAAGGCTTTAAATGCATTTTTTTTACATTCCACTACGAAAATTATAAATAATAATTTAAAAAATAAAACAAACTCACAAGGCACAATCTCTTAAAAGTGTTTCCTAAACAAAATCTCACAATATGGGTAGACCCACTTATTGCCCATCTCTCATTCAGTGCAATGAGGTTTGCACAGCTGGAATCCCCAGCGGTTCGTGACCACAGAACAACAAGCAGTTTGGTATTGCCCATTTGTTTTAAATCTCAAAATTTCCTTTCAAACATGCAGCTCATGCTTCTTTGTGTTTGCTAGTTCTGTGCATTAAAAAAAAAGAATCTACAGGAGAGATAGATGCAGAGGGGAAATTGTGATCACAAATCATCTTTTTTTAAAAAAAAATAAACCAAGCTTTTTCATTATTAATTTATTCTGCCTGGTCCAGACATGTTTTTGCATACCACAAAAAGAACATCACACATTTCCAGCTCTTGACTTGAGACGATGTCATTTCAAAAGGTAAACTCTGAATCTGCTACAGGCAAACGGCATACTTTTTTATTTATTTCTGGAGCAACAGCTTTGGGAAAATGTTTGAACAATAATTTAAGAGATTTGTGGTAAGGGCATATACTGTTCTTTATTTTTCTGGCTCTTAAAGTACTCTTTAGAGTTCTTTAAATAACCATTTAACTATCGGGGAGGAAAGAGCTGTGGCAGGGAGGAAAAGGACAATAAAGACCCACAACAAAGTGAGTACTCACATGCGTTTTTATTTCTGGTTAATATAAAAAAATACTATTAATGAAAACCAGCTCCGAATTTAAAGCCAATTCTCCCAATCACTTGTTCTTCTGTGGTGCCCTATAAAAATCTCCCAGAGGACTTAATTTCATCACCATACAATAAAATTTGGAATTTTAAAAATACAACTCTTTGAGCCAAATCCAATTTTAATTTCCAATTAGAGTACACCTACTGAATTAAGGGGAAAGTCTTGATTTATTGAAATCCCACTAACTTCATTAGCTGGAAGAAAAGCTGGAAGATTTAATCCATTATTAAAAATAATAATTTAGCAAACAGTCTTTTTCTGATTTATTTCTAATATTACCAACTCTTTTAATAGGGTCAGAGATCTTGAGTAAGAGTGAAGGTAATAATATTTCACAAATATATCATTTTGAATTGCTAGCCTATGTTGAATCCCACACATTGTGAGAAAATACTGCAGCAATGCAATTTACATGATGTATCTCAAAGGCTTTCATGGCCGGGATCTGATAGCTGTTGTGAGTTTTTCGGGCTGTTTGGCCATGTTCTAGAACACAGTCAAATAGCCCGAAAAACTCACCACAGATATTACAAGATGGTACAGTACTTAATCCTTTTACTACTAGGCATTTTTTCTTGCCTTGCTTGTTTGTTTTATATATTTAAAAACTCATGTGTGTGTTGTGTGTCCAGATTTCATTCACTAAAAGAATAAACTTGAATTGATATTGCAAGAGAAAGGGATGTATATGCTCATTATTTTGAAAGCTATTCTCATATCCAAAATCAAAACCCCTGTTAAAAAGTCTTGCTTCTGTTATTGTAGCATCAAAAAAGTAATTTAGGACTTCCGGTTACAGCTACACCACAACGAGACAACTCGATAAGTGCTCCAGCTTATCAAGTTGAATTCCTCCAGATAAAGGGACCCTAATAAAGGTAAGGGGAAGTAAAGAAGAGGCAACACCTGTAGACCATGAAGGGAGCAGCGGCGAACTTTGCGGAAGCAGGAAAATGCTTCATCTCCCACTGGAGGAAGATCTTCACTATGGAGGAGGCGGAGCTGTCAGTGCTGGGCATTCAAACTGTAAATATTTGGCGTGTCGTGAGTAGAATGCTTTGATCTCTTTCTACACGAAGCTTCTCCTTGGTATCTGGAAAATCTTTCCTTCAAACAAGCACTAAAAAAAACCCTTCTGAGAAAGGGGCTTTTAGCAAAGAACAGGTGAATGTTTTCAAAAGTGAAGCACAGAAGAAGTGATTGTTTTCACATTATTTCATGTACTTGCCTTTCTGCCTTGGTTTCCCTTTATATATGGTGGATTTAAAGACACATTTAAAGGAAACTACCGTATGCCTCTGTGCTTTCTATATGTTGAATTTAAAGACGCAATTGTAAGAGCAGCATTGGGAAAGTTGTTTTTTCAAAAAACATCATATGACCTTGGAGTAACCACATGTTTTGAAAACTGTTCCTCACTGCTTTGGCTTCAATCTAGCCTAGTTACTCTCCGCTGTACCTCTCTTTTTTGGAAACTAAGTGGCAGAAACTATTACAAGAAATATTAATCCTTTCTTGTGAGCTATAAAACACAATGGATTGGGAGGACATCTCAAAAGAAGATTTTGCCAACATAATTCTATCTGGTTTGCAAAAAATATATAAATACCTACAGAGACTCATCCTCTGAAGATACAGAGATTTTCCATTTTGATAAAGTCAAGGAGGCAAAACAGATAATTCAATATGGAGTGGTTGATAACACTGGGTCTCTAGAAAAAACTGAAATTAGTTCTGATCAGGAGATTGTGCTAAAACAGGCAGATGATCTTAATCTACAGACGAACACAAAAAGATTGATGCAGGATAAATCTTTGGATATGCCAAATTAATGAAATTTGATAAACACATCTACTGAAATCAGCTTGAATCAAGAGATTAAACCAGAACAAAGGGCAGATCTCAACATGAAGGCAAACATGACAAGAATGGTGCAGGCTAAACCCTTAGATGTGCCAAGTCCATGGAATATGGTAAGCGCAACTGTCTTAAACTGGGTGCCAAAAAGAGGAAAAATGTGGGACTTTTTCAGTAGCAGAGTGGCCATCAAGATTATTATCAACATAATAAAACAACCCATGAAGATAAATGATTTGACAAGGGGGGAACAACCTGTGAAGATAAGGGCCTTAGCAGGAAAAGGGAAAATTGAAAAAAAGAATTTCTGGCTTACTGAATCTATTACATAAAAATTTTTTTTCTGTATTTAAACCAGTAGTTAATTGGAATGATATGGGAAAGAGAAAATGGAAATGTGAAGATGAACCTGATATATAAATAAATGTTAATCTGTTAGATTTTTTAAAAAAATAGAGGCAGTTGGGTGTAGGCAAGAACTTCTATGCATAAAGTGATATGATGATATATAGAATATATATAGTTAGCCAAATCTATCCTAAATTTATTTATTTATTTTTATTGTTATATTTATATCCCGCTTATCTTCTAAGCAGAACTCTAAGCGGCATACAATCAGGCGACAAAGCGCCGAAACAGGACAATCGTAGTTAAATGCATGCAATAATAATAACAATATAAAAGACACATATAGCAAATAAAACCCTGTTGCATCCCAAGGCATCTAGTAGGCGTGATTCCTAACAGTTGACTATCAAGGACACCAATGATCAATGATCAATAGAGTGCTCAATAGAGATGGGGGGGGGGGAAGCAAATTAAAGCTCGCCAAAGGCCTCTCGAAATAAGAATGTTGTTAAAGATTTTCGAAAGGCCTGCAGGGACTTTGCAGAGCGCACCTCGCTGGTGATGGAATTCCATAAGGAAGGGGCTGCCACAGAGAAAGCCCGGTTCCGGGTGGCCGTCTTCCGGGCCTCCCGTGGAGTAGCAACCCGCAGCGAGTGCGCTCGCAACTGCCGAACAGGTCGGGCCGAGGTGGATCGCTGGGTGATACGCTCTGTCAGGTAATCCGGACCCAAGCCATGGAGGGTTTTATAAACTAAAACCAAGACCTTGAATCTAATCCAGGCTGCAACGGGCAACCAGTGCAGGCGGACCAGGACTGGGGTGATGTGGTCATAACGACACACACCAGCCACCAGCCTGGCCGCCGCATTCTGTACCCTCTGCAGACGCCGGAGAAGAGTCAAGGGCAACCCCATGTAGAGGGCGTTGCAGTAGTCCAGCCTTGAGATCACCAGTGCTTGGACCACTGTTCTCAGAGTGTCACCGTCCAGGTACGGGCGGATCTGGGCAATCTGACGAAGATGGTAATAGGCGGCCCTGGTCACCGACGCCACCTGAGCCTCCATGGTCAGCGCCGGGTCCACGACCACGCCCAGATTCCGCACCCTCTCCACCGGCTGGAGGGAAACCCCCCCCCCAGACAGGGAAGAGGGCCACCGTACCCAGACGGCGAGCTCCCAAAGAAAAAACCTCCGTCTTCTCGGGGTTGAGTTTAAGCCTGTTCGCCCCGGTCCACGCCAGCACGGCGTCCAGGCACTCATCAAGGATCCTCACAACTTCCACTGCAGAGGTGGAGAAGGAGAGATAGAGCTGCGTGTCATCAGCATACTGGTGACAACAGACTCCAAATCTCCTAATGACCCCAGCCAGCGGCCTTACGTAGATGTTAAACAGCATGGGGGACAGAGACGACCCCTGTGGAACCCCACAAGGGAGTCGAAGCCGGCCCGGATGGCCTCAATTTTAGATCGAAAAAAGGCTGCAAAATTGTCACTATTGAAATCAGTAGGAGGAGGCCTGGCCAGACTAGGATTGTGAGGTCCCGAACCACCCGGAAGAGCTCCGCCTGGCGGTTAGAGGCCTCACCAATTCTCAGGGAGAAAAAAGATCTCTGAGCCTCCCTGATCGCGTTGGAATAGCGCCTAGTCTGCTTAGTATTGAAGAGCTAAACAGTGAGTTTGAATAGATTATTGAGATTAGACAGGCTATATTTTTGTATTAAAATAGATGCAAGTAAAGATAGAATAGGGATGAGATAATAAGGAAACTAAGTATGAAAGTATGCCCATTTAAGCTGGAAAGGGAGATATGAATTATATTGGGCTCGAATGTTGAGAAAAATGTGATTGAAGTGGTAACATGACAGGAGACAAGCAATATATTTGTTTTATGTAATTTAGTGTAGAAATAAATAAAAATTTAAAAAAGAAACTAATTTAGCAATTTCATAAATATGATCAACATACTTCACCCCTTCCTCTTTAGACTTTACATTTAGAAATATATCTACTCCAAATAGGACGTGTTTCTTTTGATTTCTAGGGTTCTAGAGTTAAAAACCGTAGAACCTCAACAGTTAGGACACCCGCCTAAAAAAAATCACTCCTGAGATCACCTTTGGGGGCACTCTTTAGTCAGAAGATCCTAATGGAGTCAATTCACCATGGTGTGTCTAAATAGGTTTAGAATCATGGGTGCCATTTGCAGTTTGGACCGTAAAGGTCTGAGCTCTGCTTGGTTCCGATTTCATCCTCCTGATCTCTATGTTGCCAACTGAATCAGCAAAGAGAGAGCCACCTGGAAAAACTCCAGTTTCCTTTACTGAAACATCATCCCTTGTGCTAGACAAATGTT
This sequence comes from Phrynocephalus guinanensis, assembly GCA_037367245.1. Taxonomy (NCBI): domain Eukaryota; kingdom Metazoa; phylum Chordata; class Lepidosauria; order Squamata; family Agamidae; genus Phrynocephalus; species Phrynocephalus guinanensis. The sequence continues at coordinate 186,594,167 of CM074732.1, forward strand.
ACTACCTGTTATTAATCCATTAAGTGATCATGAAAACACACTTCTATAAAAGATGACATATTTTTAAAAGCATATGAATGCAGAACTCTTGCCACCTTGTATAATTTTGCTTACTCCAGCAAAACAGAGCAGGGCATAGGGAAGGGAGAACTGAGCAGTGAGAATTATTTGGACTTGTCTTTGAATCACAAGTGTAGATTACTCTCAGCTTTAGCTTATTTCCTGGAATACTGCTTATTAATGTTAGTTTTCAGTAACCCATCCAGGACTTTATAACTAAGTGTATGTTTAAGCCCCTACCTAGAAAAATCTAGCCAAAAGCATTCATCCTGCATTACAAGGAAGAGAGGCCTAGACTTTCTTCCCTTGCCTTTCCCTGCCTTCAGCAGCTTGCAGATTGGCTGGAAAGAGAAGGGCTTCTCAATTCGAGGCTGAATGGAACTGTTTTGTTCCACTGAATACTGGAAAGACGTTGGAGCCATGAGAGGAACACCCCCCCAAACACTGTGCAGAGAAGCATCAAGCAAAGTCAAAGAATTTATCTGAAAGACTTTCAGCCCTCAAGTGGCTGGAAAGGGAAGAGATTGTTGTATAGCGGGGAGAGAAATAAAAGCAAGGAATTGGGGTGGGGGGTGAACAGAGGCAGTCAGAATCTTGCTTATTAGTAAAGGAGGCAGCACTGTGGAGGCAAGGCAGAGGTGAGCAAACCAGCTGAACCGCTTGCAGCATTAATCAGTAACAAAGAGGCTGGGTCTGCTGGCGGGCTCCAGCCCTTGAACCTGCACTCTGCTCTATAAATTTCAACCTGGAATGGTTCCCTTCTTGCTGAAAGACAGCTTGGCACCAGGCCAAGTCTAGCTAACACCACTGGAAAAGAGAGAGGGTGGTGGTGGATGGGGATGAATAGGAAACCCTCCTATTCAGGAAACTTCCCTTCAATTTTCAAGACTCGGTTTCAGTGTTTTTTTTAACGAGCTAATAACAGGGCCTCTCCAGCAAGGACAGTAGGCGGCCAGGTGAAAATTAATTGGGGGGAGGTGAAGACGGGGGGAAAAAAGGAGCTTCAATACCAAATGAAACAATTCAAAGGCTGTTTTCGTTTCCCTCTCCGTCCTTAGGCTGGACTTTGTCTGTACAGAATAAGGAGCTGCTTCCCCCCCCCTCTAAGATTTCAGACCCTCACCTCCAGCCAAGAGCTTGAACAGACACGTTTATAGCATCAGGCTCCAGAGTGGAGATTGAAAATAATAATATACCTCTTTATAAAGGACAACAAGGCAAGCTTAAACCCTGCTTGTATTTACTTGATTCCTGCTTCCTCTGCCCCTTTTATGTGGTCACTTTGGAAATGAAATAAACAACGGTAGCAAATCCAGTGGAGTTATTTATTACTTCATAAATCTTGTCCACTCTCTGGTTGACATGTTTGTCCTGGCATGTCCCCTACCACACAACTCCAAAAGTGAACATAAATTTCTTTCCCATTTCTGTAATTTTAGTTCAGAAGAACTGGGAATGTTATGAAATATAATTGCATCTGAAGTGGATTTAAGCCAAATAAATCTGAGGCCAAATAAAACTTGTTAGTCTTTGAGGTGCCCCGATATGTGCTGTTTTTACTGCAATGCAATAGCAATACTAACAATCTACACTGTAGGATAAAAAATGATCCAGTGACACCTTAAATCATAAGACTGAGTTTATACATTCACATATTTGAAGTACTTTGCAAGCTGGACTATATATGCCTCTCCAAAATGCAAGGGTGGGTGTACAGTTTACACGAAGGCCTTTAATTTTCTAAATTCTACTAAGATGGAAGTTGCATAGATATGGTGTTCAATACAATGAACTCCTCTGCCCTAAGACATCACACATGTGATCGAGATGGATTCACATAAAGCTACAATCCTTCGATAACACTTTACAGTGATACCTCGGTTTATGAATTTAATGCATTCTCCAGGACATTTCGTATTGCGAAAAATCTGTAAACAGAAACAGCATTACGGGAGCGGCACTATAAACCTCCCTAGCGCAATGCATTCTGGGGAAACTGTAGGAATGACTACACGACACATCGGCGGGGTTCAAGCAGAGTGCTCTGAGTCCACCCTCCAAAGCAGCTCAAAGCTTTTTATTAGTTACAGTAAACATGGCAGGGTCATAAATCACTGACAACAGGGAGAGAGAAGGGTCTCTGGTCACATCCACTTCTAGACATGTGGCACCTCCCCCTGCCTAATCTCTGGGTGCCAGAGCCTATTTTCCCCTGCAGCTTTCCCAAATCATCCTTGCTGGTGGCTGGTCTTTGCCTGCACTTGGGGTCATCTGGAGTTCGCTCTGCCCTGGCTTCCATGCTGGGTGGATACCCCACTGCAAACATGATCCTACATCCAGAGGCTAATGGTTTCCTCGGTGCTCGCCAGGTGCCTTGGGGTTCTGAGCCTCAAAATGGGCTCCCTACAGGAAACTTGCTTTGTATTGCGGGGGGGGGGGTTATAAACTGAGGATTATTTTCAATAGATTTTCATTTGTAAATCGAAAATTACATTAACCGAGGCATTTGTAAACCGAGGAACCACTGTATATTGTTATGTGCTGTCAAGTCAGAACTGTCTTACAGCAACCCTAAAAGGGTTTTCAAAGTGGGTATTTAAGGAGTGGTTTTACCAGTTACACACACACACACACACACACACACACACACAGAGAGAGAGAGAGAGAGAGAGAGAGAGAGAGAGAGAGAGAGAGAGAGAGAGAGAGAGAGAGGGAGGGACAGACAGACAGACAGACAGACAGACAGACAGACAGACAGACAGAGACAGAGTTTCCGTGGCAGGGGGGAATTGAACTCCTGAGTCCTAGTCCATTATTCTATCTGGAAGTTGAGTCATGGTAACTGGACTGCTTTTCTTGTGAGACTGAAACATTTCATTACTCATCCGAGCAGCGAAGTAGCAAAACGTTTTGATCTCACAAGAAGCCTAGTTGCCAGGACTCAACTCCCAGATAACCTCACCTGGATCACTGAGAATCTTCACAGATCCATTATTCTATCAACTACACCACACTGGGCACCTCCACTCTTTTGCAGTCATTATTAATATATAAATTAATTAATTAGAGAGTTTTATAACCTGCGTTATTTTTTCAGTCTAAATCCTATTTTTCACAAACCCTATTATTTTCACAAACAGGTTTAAATGCGAAGAGATAATGGTACTGTGCTCTGAATAGAAGGCCTAAAGCAGGCATGTCCAACCTTCAGACCTCCAGATGTTTTGGACTGCAACTCTCACAGTGCTTTGTCATTGGCAATCTAAGCTTAGAATTCTGGGAGTTGTGGTCCAAAACATCAGGAGGGCTGGAGTCTGGACATGCCTGGCCTAAAGCAACATCTAGTGTGGCTAAAAAGGCCAGGTAACTGCCTCTTCTCATGTTGTTTCCACACTGCATGCAAAGCTCATGTGGCCTCTTCAGAGCACAAGGCCTGGGTAGATTAATATGGAGGTGAAAACTGCTATCCAAGCAGCAAAAAAAAAAAAACCCTCTCCGCGTCACTGGAATAGAACGGCAGAGCCAATACGATTAGTTCCAGCTGCGTCACAGGAATTGCGAGAACGTGATTGAACACAGCCATGAACGGCCTCCGGGACTCCAGCTCTGGATTTTGCCTCGAAGTTAACTCCTGAAGCCCTTTCCAGAAATGCATA
>CM074732.1:186602882-186687882 GCA_037367245.1 Phrynocephalus guinanensis
ATCGTCTTAGTCTAGCCAATGTTCTTGGTTGCCAACAGGTCACAGGTTTTCGATTTTTGGTTTTGTTTTGTTTTTTGTTTTGTTTTGTTTTGCAGCTCTGCTCTCCAAGATTCATTCAAACTGGACATACCATAAATGAATGAGAGATCTTATACACAATGGTGCTGTCACGTCTGTGAAGGGAGCCCAAGGCCCCACCTAACAAACTGAACAACAAGTTCTTTGGACAATTTCTCATATAATTAAACACACTTTGCCACTGAAACAGCGCTCACCTAATCCCCAGTCAGCCCATCAAGTCTAGAGACTAATATCAGAACCCTTATATACAGTGGTACTTCTTGGGCAGAATATCACCATTACAAAGCATGTTTTCTACCTCTAAGCTATGATGCTTTAATCACACCATTTTAAAGGGTACAAATCCACCTTTTGCCCAGCACATGGGAAATGCAGCTGCCTACCAAAAAAAGGGTACTCCAGTATTCCTGCAAAGAAAACTCCATGGACATGGAGTCACGAAGAGTTGGACACGAGTGTAACGACACAACACTCACACACACACGTATACAAACCAGCAAAGCCTCAGGAAGCTTCAAGAAGAAGCATACCATGTCACTATGCATATTTATTTCAAACGAACCAGTGTAGAACGCTAAACAGGCACATTACGTTTTCGGTTCTAAATAGCAATAGTAGAAACACTGCTAGTAGTATGGCCCTATAGGTTCTTTAGAATAAGGATAGAGCAAGAAAGAACAATAACCCCAATTAGGTGGTGGTGGTGGTAGTATTGTGGTACTATTTATCAAGTCGCTCTTCCAGACATACAGAAAATTCCATTTTTCTGTATATAGCCCATTTTTTATTATGTTTAATCTAGTCATGCCATTTGAATCCACTGTTGTAAAACTCTTTATTTTGTCCAATATGCTTTGTCCAGAGATGGAGGGCATAAGCCATTGCATGGTTTGCATTGTTTTTTTCCTGTTATAACAAACAGCTACTAGTTCTGAATGTATAAGCAGCTGTCTGCAGTTAAGCATATAAAGTGTGAATGGCATGTACTGCTCCTATTAAGATTACTGCAAACAAAAGAGGTCAGATGCATGAACGAATGCGGTTCTCTACTTTTAATCGGCTTGCTACTATTCTGCATTATATTACCAGTACTGTGCTTAGCATGATTCATTCGCTTGGCTGAATTGCAAACACTTACATTCGCCCAGCGCCTCAAATCCTTCTGGATTCAGCCGACCTACACTGGAGACAGCAGTTTGAGGATCTGCACAAGCGCTCACTGTTGGCTTCAACTGTGCCCATAACACTGTACAACCAAAATATTAGGAAGATTCTATCTCCTCACATGAAGTCATCTGATAGCCATTGATAGGCTACCCCCCCCCAGTTACCCAAGTGTCACTCAGTTACACTGCCATGGCCCTGCACCAGCTGTGTAATTACAGGATTGCATCATTACAGTAGCCTAGCTAGAATTGCAAGCACAGATCTTCAAGGACAAACGGAGAAACATGAAGTGGGAAGAAGCGAGGCCAAAAGTAATTTACAGTGGTACCTTGTATAGAGGAATTAATACATTCCAAATGAAATTACGTTAAGCAAATTTTCCTTTATACAAATTCCCATAGGAATGCATTGAAAACGGAGTGATCCCATTTTTATGTTGTACGGATTCTCCCCATAGGCAATTATGTTAAGCAAATTTCCCCTATCTCCGGAATTTTTTATGTTGTACAAATTTTATGTTATACAAGCTGTTTGTTATACAAGGGTCCACTGTATCACTAATTCTTGCTTTGGTGTATTGTGTTGACTTGAACACCAGATGAGCTCTTCTGAGTTTGACCAAAGACCTACAGTATGCAGTGCAACATCCTTTTCACAACTTGCCTACAGGAAAACTAGAAAAAAGACATGCGTGGAATAACACCTGCTTATAGTAGGGCATATACAAAGACATTTTTAGATTTTAATCTACATCTCAACATTCCAGCATATGATGCTCATATACATAAACAAACATTTCTTCTGCTACCTCTGTTTCAAAAGGACCCACCAGGAACATTTCAACCTTGCTGCATAGAAAAAAAACCCACTATAAATATATCTCCCACAGAATACAGTACTGGTAAAGGCAGCGGAAACTAAAGTGAAACCATGAAACTGCAGCTCCTTTTTGTTACAGCAAAATAAAAGGCCAGATCTGAGTCTTTCCTGGCACTCTGAAGCTTAAATAACTGTGAAGTCTCATTACAGAGAAGGTAAATGACAAGATTAATCTAGTTACCAATATGACCAAATTAAAACAAATGCCAGCAAATGCTACCTTGGATTCATATAACCAAGTTTGTCACTGTCAGTCCGCCAGTAACCTGGCAAGCCATCAACAAGGCTTCGTGGCTCATAGGTGTCCCATGACCAGTACTGTTTTCAGAAACCACATTACTGCTTACAGTAGAAAGAATATCCAAGGGCTGTTGCTCTTTAGCACACCACATAGATAGAAATGAGTGAAGTCCATGAATTGCGATGGAGGAAGAGGGAAGCAAATTATGGCCACATCTTCACCTTTTCCAAGAAGACTTCTGATTCCGATTTAATTAAGATGCAAATTCCCCCCAAAACTGAAAATACTTTAAATAACATGAATCCACAGTAGCATGAAAACAACTGTATTCCTCCAACACCAAACTACACATCACCCATGTTTTCATCATCTTCTCCTTTTTTTACAAAAAAGGCCACAGCTAGTTATTCCAAACATATTCATGAGACAAGATAACTCTCTACAACCAGAGGAAAATTTCACCCACTCAATGTATCTAGAGAAGTCAATGCACATTTTTTAAAAAGCACTATAAATGACTATGGTATGCACTGCCTGGAATAAGCACCTTGTTCCCAGAGAGTTTTGTGGGGAAACTCTTAATACATCATGCAAACAATTCCAGTACAATGAGAAAAATATAGTCTCTATTCTCTTTCTCGCTGTGGTCCGTGTGTTTAAACAGCAATGAAGATATGCATTATATCTATCTCTTAAACAGAAACAAGTTCTTTTTAACAAAGCTACAAATCCTGATTACAGCATCAATGTTAGATATGAAAAGAAAAGTGTGAAAAAAGCTTATCTGGCCCTTTTCTACCCACTAACAAATATGTAGCCATGAAGATATATTCTATAAGGATCTCACATAGGAAAGTGCACACAGAGCTGGGAGCCCATCAAGCAGTAGTGGGCAGTAATGGAGAGAGTTTCCACTATAATTAATAAAAACCAACATAAAGCTCTAACAAGGAGGACAATAAAGGTGCATTCAGATACACTAAATGCAGGAATCATACTACATATTATCTCCAAAGTATACGCTTGGCTTCCTTCTGTATTCCGAATACAGTGTACCCTCGTATAACAGTTTGTATAACATAAAATCTGTACAACATAAAAAAATTCCAGAGATAGGGGAAATTTGCTTAACAGAATCTCTATGGGGGGAATCTGTACAACATAAAAATTGTCATGATTAGGGATTACTCTGTTTTCAATGCATTCCTATGGGAAATAAAAGGTACCACTGTACTTGTAACAAGTGCAATCTCTTGCACATCTCCATATACTATGCTTCACATGTACTTTTTCATCTTTGTTTTTTAAATTTAAATGAATAACATCAGTACTTGTTTAAATTTAAAGGAATAGCTGTTCCTTGTTTAAAGCACACAGTTCTTTTAAACTTGAGAAAAGGAGAAAGCACGGGCCTTGTGACTTCACAGGAAGCCCACAGAAAAAGATCGACCTGCTGTCTTGAGCTACAAACAGGACAGACAGGTTTTCTCTGAGATTACTTTTAAAAACACATTTCTAAATGAACTAAATGCAGTGAATGTGCTTCCACAGCAGGCTCATTGCTCAAATTATGTATGTCTCGTTGCATTGAAAATCTGGGTAACACTCTCATTATTACAGGTGAGAGTTTGGGTGTTGGAACTGTGCATTTCAGTATGCTTTAATTTACAAATATTTATTCTTTGGCAATGTGAGTTAAACAGAACTGATGCCTACAGAACTGGTACCAATAGAATTAGATTTAACCGAATTAAGATGAACTGACAATAGTAGAATTAGGTGAAAATTGTGCCACAAGGCAGGGTACAAATGAAGTTGACAAATAAATGCATAAATAAACTATTTGTGGCATAATTTGCATGCTTTCTTTGTACACTGCCCAGCACGATTGTTTATAATAAAGCAGGTAGTTAAATCCATTGCAAATTGAAAGGAAAAAAATAAATCACTTTTTTTAATGCACTCAATCTTAAGGCAATACTACTGGTAAGACACAATTCTCCAAGGTGATGTCTTTTTGGTCTACTTGAAAGAAGACAGTATGCAACAAAAACCTATTTGTTCTATCTAATATGCTTTAAATGGGTACACATATTTGAAGATACCCTGATTATAATACAGCCTGCGTGACTGTGTCAACCAGAGATATAGGTGTGATACTCAGCAAAAAGTGATTGTCCAGATCTCCAGCCACTGCCCCCAACTGCTTCTCTGATTCAGAGCACTTACATGGAGGATAGTCCGCATAAAATATACCCATGGTAGTTTGCCTATCTTTAGAGGGTGAAGAGAAAGTGAAGTCTGCTAGCATTCCTTCTATATATTATAGGATGAAGGCTGTTAGCCACCTGGGACAATGTGCTAGATTATTATCATCTGCTAGCATACTTTTGTATTGTGAGCATAAATCTGCCAAGAGGATGTGGGACAGAAGCAACTAATTAACCAATTTCACTTCTCCCATGCACAACCAGCAAACAAGCCAACACTTCAAGGTGATCATTTAAAAGTCGCAGTAGTTAACCTGGAATTGCTTGTCTAGTGTTCAGACACTAGTTCAAGGATATGCTTTTTATAATACAGGACATTATTTCAGCTTGGTACTCTATGTATGTTTCTTTCACTCAGTCAGCTAGGTATACATGACAACAAGTGTGATCTTTCAGGAACAGCACTCTTTATTTTCTGCTGGACTACAACTTGATCTTCCCCTGCCAGTACTGGTGCCAGGTTGGAAAGGCATCTCAATGACTATGAGACTGTCTTAATTCAACTCCTATTGCTCTTAAGGTTTGTATTTACCACGGCAACTTTAAACAAGCTACCATTTCTTAGTCTCACCACCAACATGGCTATACACAGAGCACGTACACCTAACTATGATATTAGGATAACAATAATACTGACCTATTGAGTTACAGTACACTCTGACAGAAACTGCTGGTGTTTGTGTGAGATTTGTGCTATTTCCCATGGCTAACTGTGGCAAACAGACACTGTTCTGAGGTTCTGTGGTAAGGGAGAAGTCATATGCCTGGTCGCAAGTCTGATTAAAAAAGCAAGACATGGTCTGGAACTTTCTCTACTAACCCTGATAAGCTGTGGCAAGTTATGCAAACTTTACATAAATACTGTACCTGTGATTCCAGACATGGTGTTGTTCGTTCTCTTTCTTTCTTTCTTTCTTTCTTTCTTTCTTTCTTTCTTTCTTTCTTTCTTTCTTTCTTTTTCTTTCTTTCTTTCTTTCTTTCTTTCTTTCTTTCTTTCTCTACTTGCTTGCTCGCTTGCTTGCTTACTTACTCTAATTCTATCCCACCTTTTTCCCAAAAAGAGACTCAAGGGGTGTTATTGGATATGCCCAGTATAAAAGTGTGAACAACTCAGATGCAACTGCTTCTAAACAACCACTAACACTGGGTATTGTATATGGGAATGTAAGCAAATATGAAAGCTGGTACCCATATCATAAAGTAAAGCTAGATTTAAAAAAACTTAAAATAATAAATTTCCTACAAACAAACAAACCTGGATTTATGTATTTAATCATACAATTATTAGCAGCAATATGACACAATTTGAGACCTGCAAGTTTTCTTCAGCTGGAGGGGGTTCCAGGGGTCAACCTTATCGCTATTTTTTTTTAAAAGCCTATTAGGTAGCATATTTTCCCTAACTTTTTTACCCATCAGTACTGCTGAGAAACATGTGAAGCTCTATAAGCTCCCTGAAATACATCCATGTGAAGACTAAAGATTTGTTGAAAACATGCACATGTGCCTGTCCTTGTTTCCCCGCGTCTCTTCCTCTCTGGCAACAGGCAATTTTAAACTGGGAGTCTATAGTTTTCATGTGCCATTGATCATATAGCTGCCTTGAATCCCCTCATCAGGAGAAATCTAGCCTATAAATGAGATAAAATAAATAAATAAATTCTATTTTTCTCCTTGACAGATTAAGCAGCTCTTCTCAGAATTATGGCTTAGGTCCATGTAATTCTGAATATACCACCGGTTTTTATTATGGTGCAGCCACTAAAGATAAAGTTTTGGATTTAGACCAGCGAGATGCACCCTACACAAGGTGAAAGTACACATTACATAAACATACAGATGACCACTCTTATTTTCACTTACTTGTAAGTGAGGACGCAAGGACTTAATCCACATCAGAGACCTAAGTAATTAAAAATAGGCTTATAAAATACAGTATATAAAATATGTAAAATACATAAAATACATAAAACGTTAAAATGTTTCAGATAAGATTAGTCCATATCATATGGCTATCTAGTTATAACTTTTGCAAATTCTCAGCTGCAAATAAAAACAGGAGTACTCTAAAGTAATGGATTGTAAGTCACAAAAATGTCACTATAAAATAAATATGTTAGAATCTTAAAAGTGTTGCGATGCTTTTGGATTTGCTGCCCTGAAAACAGTTCAAAGGTGGAAACTTTGCGGTTTTTATACCACCTGTTCCAAACCTATTTGCAACGGCAAATGAGTCAGAGAGGGAGGCCTTTCCATTGCACACCTCATCCTACCTCCTTCCCTTCTCCCATTTAAAAATGCCATGTTGACTTGTCTAATTCCTGAACGTTAATATGGGATGCCCAGACCCATAATGGTATACCATGTAAGTTAATGTCCTCGAGTAGACGGGAATAACAATGAGTTGTCATGATGCAAGGGAAGTATAATCCATGCCATTAAGTTACCAATCACTCACACAACACCCATGGATTTTAACTGATCTTAATTTGGGAGAAAAGTAACAGTTCTAAATGTATCACAGTTTATTTTCATAGCAACCTGTGGGCGTGTTTATCTCGATTTTCCAGTACTAAATGGAGTTCGCCCATTTCTCTCATTGGCAGTCTTGCCATTTAAAAGACCAAAATGAACATTCACGGAGCACGGCTTACAGTTTAATCCTCTATTCTACAACTTCTCCCAACCCTACCCTTCTTTCTTTGCCACTTATAGGTCAAGTTCTACCACAAACTGAATGAAAGTGAGTTTCATGTAATATCTTCAGCAGCTTTTGTAGCAATCAACACAGTTGCCTATAATGAATTTCCATTATTGGTTTGATCACAATTTGAAAATCAGTGAACATTACTCTGCCACTCTACTACTGGTGCTGCTGATCAGTAAATTTGTACAGTGTCCAGAGTACCAACAGCTTTGTGTGAGGCAATCCTATCCATCAGGCCTCATTTTGTAAGCATAACATTCAGAGCACTCACAGTTTTAGCATTTGTCGGACTGTAATATTTCAAGCTGCAGATGACGTAAATCCCAATAACAGCTATAACCCTCTTTTATATAATACTTTTCAGTTTATAGGAACTTTTTAATAAAGAAGAATTCAAACATGTGGTTTCCAATCTGAGATTTGAAAACAAACTCCCTTTCAAAAAAGGGGGAGGGGCTGATAATGTTCTGAATTTGCTTCAGATGACCGCTACAGTGACAGAACACTGAGGGAGTGGATAATATTTTGAGTCTCAGAAGTCTACAGAATGCCCAAATTAGAAGCTGGGTTACTAACTGTATTTGGCATTTAATTGCAGATTTAGAAAGCATTTCATACAGATTTATGCCAGCAGACCTTACAACACCCTTGCAAAGTAGGCCTCTATAATTAATCCTGTGAGGAAGATGCGGGACTGAGGCTGAGAGAACACCATAGAGTCCACAAGTGAAGTAATATGTGCCAGCAGCTTTCTAGACATCATTCAAGTTGACATACTACTGACACCATGTGGAGATAAATTTCCAACACTTCATCTAGCTCCTATTATCTTAGCCCTAATTTAGCACACCGTTCTTCACATGAGGAGGTACAGTAGCCACATCTTCCTCCATGCCTACTGTGCTCATGTGAAGACCTGATGCTCTCTCATCAACCATGGCAGCAAATTGAGGGATTAGGCCTACATGCTCCATTCCACGTGCCTTCAGTAAACATGCTATCATGTCAAGTGAATGAAGAGGCCTTACATGAATGAACAGATTTCACGTGGTGATACAAGACACCATGACAGACAGAAAAATCTCATTGCATCACTAGAAATCTCTCTTTTCAAAAAGCTGGGGAAAAATACATATGGCCAAAGGATTTTCAAGGAAAAAAGGAAGGAAGGAAGAGAAAACCTGGTTGCATCAAGTATGAACAACATTATGGGACTAAGCATAAAGGGGATAATGTACAACATTACTGCTATAAATAGTTCAGATATAGCAGTTTATCAATCATGGATTCTCCCAAAGATTCCTGTAGTTTGATGAGGGTGCTGACAACTTTGTGATGGCAAATCCCTAAATCCCTTCAAGGACTGTAGAGCTCCCAGAGGTACCATGGAAAAGCAATGACTGTCAAATCAATTTAAGTCAATAACACTAAAGTACCCAAAGGGAATTGCAGAAGGGAGGAGAAGAGCCAGTTGTTCATCGCAGGAAAAACAAGAAGGTAAACAGGGGCAGCCAAAGAAGAAAATGCAATCAGGGATTATGTCAGCAAGTTGAAAAGGGTTTAAATAATGCATTTATTTATTATTTATTTTGAATATTTCCCACACACACACTTTCTCCTTGGAAAAGAACCCAAGGTGACTTACAATAATGAGGGACAATATACAGCCCAGGACATTTAAGACATATTCAAGTTAAGAACAGGGAATTAGAAGAGGCATCTTTGAACATTAAAAGGTAACATTAAAGCTGCAAAAAACACACAAAAAGAAAAAAGATCCATTATGAGAGGTGGAAACTAACATAGAAAACACTGGTGTTCTTATGAAATCAGTCAATATAATCATGCATCGTAATCCATATGAAAGTCACATTGTACGTAGTCCCTCATTCAGGGAAAGCTTGCATGGAGTACAGTAACCCTACCCCCCGTCTATCGCGGGGTTTAGGGACCTGACCTGACCTGCGATCACTGAACATCCGTGATATGCGGATGCAGGTCGGGTCGGGCTGGGGGCGGCGGCACACAATGTTTAAAATGTCTTTAAGCAATGGAGCCAAGTGCTTGGCTCCACTGCTTAAAGACATTATAAACATTGCACAACGCTTCTCCTGACACCCCCCCAGACTCCAGCTGATTGGCGCTGGGGTAGGGGAGAAAAACCTTTATTTCCACACCCCAGCGCCAATCAGCTGGAGCCCCGGACTTGGGGAAGGGGAAAAAAGATTTTAAAAGCCTGGGCTTTTAAAATCTTTTTTCCCCTTCTCCAAGCCCTGGGCTCCAGCTGATTGGCCCTGAGGTAGAGGAGAAAAACCTTTTGTTTCCCCACCCCAGTGCCAATCAGCTGGAGCTCGGGGTTTGGGAAAGGGGGAAAAGGTTTAAAAAGCCCAGGCTTTAAAAACTTTTTCCCCTCCCTCAAGCTCCGGGCTCCAGCTGATTGGCGCTGGGGTGATGGAGAAAAACCTTTCAGGGTACCACTGTACTGGGGTCCCGCAATATAGCAGGACTGCAGTATATAAACTGCAAAAGGGTGGGTGACCACTGTATAGTCATGTGATGGGGGTTTCTGCATGGCAGGGGTTGGACTAAATGGCCCTTGAGGTTTCTTCTAAATCTATGGTTCTATGATTCCTTGGCCATGACAGCTACCTGTTACCTGCTGAGGTGAAGAGTAAAGAGAAAACAGCATAGCCTTCATGCCCTGATTTGATCCCTTATCTTTCTCAATTTTATGTGCCTTTTCCTTTTTGTAATTCATGTAAATGCGTGACTTTATTTCCCATTCTTCCAAACAAAAATGGCAGGATTTGTTTTTTTGTAGAAATTTAGGATACTGCACAACAGACATACAACATGTGCAAGGGGGCAATTCATCAGTTAGCATGTTAAAAACTGACTCTGCAGTCTGACGTTTGTGCATGTACTCAAACAAAATGCATGTGGTACAATAGAATTAAATATGCAGCTGATACTTCTCCAGTCTGAATATTACTGAGTTGTATTGTGCATACACTGAACTTTCTGAATGATAGTAAAAGGGGTTTTGCAGCAGATGAGCTAAATTTAAAAGAAAAGTATTGTAACCACAACGTATGAGTGTATGTATAATTAAAACTAGGACCTGAAACAAAATGCTGCAATGTGAAGTGGCCTTGCTTCCATATTTCTGAGTCCTTTTTAAGGGGGAAAGGTGAGATAAAAATATATATAGCGGTACCTCTCAAAACAAATTTAATTCATTTTACAGGTCAAGAAAATTTTATCTTATGAAACACAGTTTCCCATAGGAATGCATTCACAATGGATTAATCCATTCCAGAGGCAATGGGTCGCTTTGTTTTACGAAAATTTTGTCTTACGAAATGCGGTTTCCATATGAATGCATTGGGAACCGATTAATCCATTCCAGAGGCTAGAATAAAGAGAAAAATAACCAGGGGGGTTTCCTGGGTACATGCGGAACAGTTTTTGGTCTTAAGAGGTACTACTGTAAATAAATTTAAATAAATTCTTTTTACACACACACACACAAACACACACACAACGTCTAAATGCATGAGCCACATTTGAGGTCCCTCCCCATTAGGGTTTTTCTTCCTGCTGGCACAGACATTGGGGTTTTCCCCTCTTTTTCAAAATGGCGCCATTTTGTCTACCTAATAAGCAGTACTTGCAGAATGAGACTGCTCTTATTATACAGTGAACACCAGAACTGTAGCTGGTGAAAAGCAGCAGGCGTGCAGACACATAGCCTGGAGTCATATAGATTTTCCACATCCACGCACACGTGACACACTAAAACACGGCACCACTAACAGGTAGCATTGTGTAACTAAAAGCGTACTCTGCCCTTCCAGTTTGACTTGGAAATCCAGAACTTAAGGGAATACTGTCAACTTCAATATTACAAGATGTTGAAATTTCAACTCTCCACTCTTTCAAAGTGAAAGCATCACTTTATTTATTTTGCTAGATTTATCTTAGGATGTATCTCCTTGCAAAATATTCTTAAGGAAGAAAGCCTATTAAAAAGATAACATAAAGGTTATGCAAAAGGAAGAAAGAAAGAGAAGCTTTCCTTTAAGAAGAGGCTGAAGTGTTGCAACCTTTTTACTTCACAGGACATGATGGATTTTTATAGAGGTATGAATAGCCTCAGGAGAGAAGATAGAGAAATCTTCCTTTTATTCCTATTTGCAACGTTACAATTCAGTGTCCTGTGAAGAAACTAACTGGGAGAAAACTGAGAAAAGCAAACAAACAAAAACTCTATTTTTAACCCAACAGAAATAAATGCAAGCACTAACTCTGTGTGCAAATTAATGCCTGGATGGGAGACCATTTGGGACCCCCACATGCATCATCTTTATCTCTACTGTGCAATAACCAAACACAAACACATTGCAGAATTTGTCACAACAAGATGTGATGATGGGTCATGCGAAAAGAGAGAAGAATTTGGAGCGGGGACAAATCTATCAAACACGACAATTAAACACAGCTTGTGCATCATGTAGCCGCTGAGGAACAAAAGGTGTGCAGAGCTACTACACCCGCCACATCCAAACAGGGCTGAATCTCTTTCAGCAACAGCAATACCAAGAGTTTTGCAGCATCTTTAAGAATAACAAATTTATTTCAGCAGAAGATCTAGTCTTCTGAAAAGACGAACCATGGTTCACAAACGTTCAAAACAGCATAAATCTGTTAAATGTCTGTGATACCATTTGTTCTGTGTTTCTTTTGATACAATGCTAGGTGGATCTAGTGTGGCTCCCTTGTGGTTTGCCTTGGGTGCCCAAGGTATTCTTGGACTAAAACTCCCAGCTTCTACCCTTAGTTGTGCTTGTCAGGATTTCTGGGAGTTCCAGTCCAAGAACACTTGGGGATCCAAGGCTGAGAACCACTGGTCTAACAGTATGGAACAGATCACTCCCTTTGTGGGGAAGGAATCCAATGAAAGAGACTACTAGACTCTATTTTAGGAAGTGTGCAGAAATTCTTTTGGGAAGACAGGCAGTAAATAAATAAATAAATAAATAAATAAATAAATAAATAAATAAATAAATAAATAGAATGCCTTTTAAAACTCTTGATTTATTTTTTAAAAAGTTTCTATTTTCTAAGTGGACTGGTTATGATTATATCTGAATAATATGAGTCATTTCAATTTACATTTATTCAGCAACCTCTCACAAAGATATCAATGCACCACTGTTGATATAACATGTGTGAATGTAAACAAAGAGCCATGAAAATACTGCAAACCAAGTTTATGTAAGTATATGATATATCAGGTCCCATTACTATTCTAGATTTGATACCATAGGTTATAATAGGTAAGCTTTCAGAGTTAACAGAATTCAGTCCTCAGTTGCAGGATATCACTAGCTCATCTTGCATAACATATAGGTTCCCATGTTGGTGACTTTGCAAAGCTACTTTATATTGTTGTGAATCATCTTAGTGACAATACAAACAAACCAGTGCCTGCAATTGTTTAGGAAACTCACCAGATATCATTGTGAAGCTTAATTTAAATCAGTCTTTTTTTCTACCTTGATTATTAAAATGCATGCATCCTGCAGGTAACGGTAACATAAGCTATTGCTGAGTTACTGCCTAGTACTGTGCTGTATTCTTGTCTGCAGAATGCTCTGCCAAGACAGTAAATTCTGAGATGTGTCTAGCAATTTTTTCACATGGTTCCATCCGTAATCTACACTGGCTTTTGGTTTGTAGTATATAATTTGTTATTCCGCAGCATGCGACGAAGAGACAGCAAAGTAAGAAACAACCAAACACTGGTATGACTGCACTTCTCGAGCAAACAGAGTGACGGTGGGGCATGGAATACCAGAACACTACATAACTGTTCTGCATACATGATATCAAGCATTTTCTTTGGATTTATGTAGCTTCAAAGAAGTGGGACCAGGGTGACTTCCATTTTAAAAAGAAAGGGAAAGAATGAAAGTTGCATAGAGTATTTAATGCACCTGCAGGAAAACACTAGGAAGAAGGAAAAGAACTGTAAAAACACATAATGATTTGAAAGATAAGGTAAAGGGGAGAAAAACAGCAAATGTCAAAGAACACAATTCTACACCAGTTTCCTACATAAAATTTTGAAACTCCCAGGGTCAAAGAAAGCAACATTAATGGGCACCTACACCACCACATGTACCACCATCCTTATGCCTATATTACATACAACTGCTAATGAACACTTGTTCTACTGAAAATAAGACACTGCAGGGAATTTGGAGCCTGTAGCAGCACATTCGCACTATAAAGATCTTGCATTGTATAAGAACCTAATTAAGCTAGGTTCCCTTGTAAATCTATCCATGAAGGCCAGTTTAGGCTGTTGATTACTTGGTTGGTTGGTTGGTTTCCCTTTCTAGATGGGTGAAGTGAAAACACAGGTACAGGTGCGGTTATTTGTACCAACTAGATAAAACTCACTGAATCAACTGCGAAATTAGTCAACACTTCCAAAAAAGCAACTGGTCCAACACATCTACCCTAGAGGATTTTGGGACAAACCTACTTTAGTGTAGCAAGCTCTCTAGCTCTGTCAAAATGCATCAACACCCAGACTTGCACATACTTCACGGTGCCCTTGAACCAGGCTACTTTGGAAGTTGCACTGTGTACTGTACACCAGATCTGCTTCTGCTTTCCTGTTCCCTCAGAGTTTTAAAGGCTGGACTATCCAAGAAGCCAGACAGAAATTTCTCAGTCAAGCTCAGTACATGAATTAACGTGGTGAAACCTAAGACAGGTGAGCCACAGGTTTTGAGCCATAGAGGCAGAATTCTCATCAGATAATCTGAATAAGAGGTTTCGCAGGCAGGACACAAATCTGGAAAAGTAGGTGCAAACTCTCTGGAGGACAACTGTGTTATTTCAGAAAGCAAATGATTTTCTGTGTTCCCCCCTCCTCAAATGTAAAGACTCAGTTGTCTTAGAGCAGCTTATTCTACACATGATTTGGCACATTTATTTTACAAAAAAACTTATCTGTGTTTCCTTTACTGTTAATCTACATACAAAGAAATAATAAACAAAGCTTGTCTAACAAAAATGCAACGGCTGCAGTCCTCCAAATTCAATTAAGCTAAAATAATTAATGCTTCCGCCATATTAAATTACTTTTACACATTTGAGCCACTGAAGTTTTTTTCCTCCTTTATTCTTTTAATCTTTATTTCTCTTCTCTTTTTTATTCTTTCTTTTTTATATAAATTTGTTTCAAAGTGCTAGGGAAGGGAGGGGGAAAGAGGTTGGTTAGGGGAGAATAAAATAAAAAGATGAGCGCAGTTTGCAGTTCAAATGTAATAGTCTCCTTTTAGCTGACATAGCATGTCGACTGTTTTGTGCCTTTGATTAAAATAACATTTTAAATGCTTTGAACAAACATATCTTCCCCCGTTCTTCTAAAGGATTATTTTACATATTTCTTGGCGGAATAAAGAAATTTTCATTCTTCCTGTCACAGCAAAGAAAAAGCTAAGAATATCTTTCGGCACATAGAAAGTGAAAATATTATAGGCTGTTGCATTATTACAAAAAAAAAGAGGGGGGAGAAAGAGAGAGGAGGTGGGAGTGGGGGGGTAGCTGCCTTAGAGATTAAGTTTCCCTTTTATGAAATCGTATTTAGTCTCTTTTTTTAACAAATCTAACAACAATGCTCTACAGCCTCTCACTGGGAAATACCTTTAGTGTTAAATACAGATTCTGATTTTCTTGGCTAATGCAGAAAGCCCTTCTATTGAAAAATAAATAAGGGGCTTGCTAGATCCTAGTAAAGCCTTTTCAGTGAATGACTTTTGTGGGGGGTTTTTTCCCCCATGGCTACCCTCCATCGCTGTAATATGAAGCTTTTATCCTACCATTGAAAACTATCCTCTGCTGTTTTTTTTAAGGGGGAAGAAAGAAACGAATAAGACAAAAGGGAAAGGGCGGAGGGCCACGGAAGGTGAGCAAAAGCCCTAAACTAAAATAGGACACTACAAACCTTCTCATCTAAGAGTTCAATCCCTCATTTGGTAAAGCCTTATCACTGCCATAGGTAGCTTGCATCCAGTGTGAAAGGGGGAGGGGGGAATCAAACCAACCAACCATTTTATTTTATTTTCAGATTAAAAATCCCCAGTTCGTTTCCATTTGATCTTTGGTTTAGCATGGAGAAAGATTAAGACCTCCAGTTCTGCTCTCCCCCTCCCCACTTTTCTTTTCTTTTCTTTTCTGTATGCAATTATTATCATTATTATTACTTTTGCCTATAAGTGCACAACTGCAAAGGGATAGGTTTTTTTTCGTTTTTTTATCTATGCAACCTTGTTTCACCGGAAGCCAAAGTATGCTAAAACACTGTAAATAATGCAGCCGAAGTTACCCACACAGAAATGGAGTTGGGGGTGGAGATGTACCTACCCAAGTGTAACTACTTACAAAATGATTTTCCACATGACCAGCAGAAAGTGCATAAAACAGAGGGATTCTATATTACAAGAAGCCTTGAATCTATCAGGTTTCTAAGGGCACTGTTTCGCTCTCCTGCATCGCCTTCTGCAGTAGCAGCCACTTATGTTCGCACAGCAGAAAGCCAAAGTTCACAGGCACCCTTGATGCTAAACTCGCCCTTCTTGGTGATCCCCAATGATCAAGAGCCCAGCATCCTTCTAACAAATTTCCTCCTGAGAAGTTCTAAGTTATGCCTCTTGTTCACACCACAGTGCAAAAGGGCTGAGGGGGCAGGTAACAATTATCTCTGGGACAGGAAGGTAGAAAGAGGCTGACTCCTATCTTTTCTCCTGATGCCTTCTCGACAAAAACTGTCCCTCTCATACTTCCATATGGTCTGGGAAGAAAAGTACCAAAAGAGAAGTATGTCTTGTGAAGATTCTCAGTCATCCAATTGAGGTTATCTGAAAGCTGAGTCATGGCAACTGGACTTCTTTTCTTGTGAGATTGAAACATCAGGCGAAGCTGCTTTGATGAGCAGTGAAGTGTTTCAATCTCACAAGAAAAGAAGTCCAGCTCCCATGACTCAACTTTTTGGATACCAACAGAGAACTTCTTCCCATGTCAAACAGCAGATTTGAAGGAATAATTTTGGCCAACATCCACAATGGGAGGAAACGAGAATTAAACATTCTCCCTATGGGACACACACACACACACACACACACACACACACACACACACACACACACATTTTCCAGGAATATTTAAATGCAAAAAAGGAATTTAATACCACAACTAGTTCAGTCTAAAGGAGAATGGTTTTGATGAATGAACTGCAAGGCAGATTTGGGATAGAATGGACTACTTCACTTTACAGTATTTGGTACCGTTTATTCTTATGTAATATATTGATAACATCTTCTGACACCATAGTTGATTACCATGCAACAATGATACTCAATAACAGGACGGGTTGGTTGCTGTAAAAACAGCACCTGAAGTTTTGTTCATGGTTAGCAGCTTCTCTTAAGCTGCCCCCAAAAGGACTGCATTAGGATATTGCAAAATCTGTGCTTTTGGTTTCATCTACCATTTCACTAACAGCGCATAATTTACATGGGAAGAAACAAACTGCAGGGCACTACAGTTCTTGCATCTAAGAACTAACTCATGCAAACCAGTTTATTGTCTTCTGATGTTGTATAATATACATTCCACCAGGCATCCCCTATTCTGAAAGGCTGGAACATGGTCTGGAAATGATCTCTCCATATGTGGAAGAACGTAAGTAAGGCATTCGAAGTGGCATTATATGGAAAGTGTGAGCAGAATAAGAGTTCTACCCCCAGTCCACTTGTCTCTACCTCCATGGAAACAAGAACAAGAACAATCTGAACTGAAGATAGTCTGTCATTCATACAGCCTCGACTGTCAGCAAACCTTTTTTTTTCAGGATCCACATTCACATGGCAAGACTCCATATATAAAAGCTTTCTTCTTCAGATGTGCTCTCTCTCTCTCCCCCCACCCTCCAGGAAGATAGCAACAAGAAGGGGACAGGGATAGAATGTTTCCCTGCTCAAATTATTGAATTTAGCATTCATCAAACTCCTGTATAGGGCTGCAGTCTTAGAGAAATTTAGCTACATGCAGAACTAAAAAATATGATGCATGAGAACCCATAACCTAGGAGTCATTTTGTCCACTGCAAGATAAATATAATGCCCGTATAAAGTTACCCATATGCTTGTAGGAGCACTTTTGGGTCTGCTTTGGGGAGAAAGGAAAGTCTGTACGATTAAGATGTAAAATAAATAAATAAATAAATAAATAAATAAATAAATAAATAAATAAATAAATAAATAAATAAATAAATAAATAAATAAATAAATAAATATAAAAGCAGTGAATAAATATATTTTAAACCACAAATATATAAACATTTGGCATTGTGCTATGTGACAATATATTCTGCAGAGCCAATAATTGCTGGCCAGTGTTTAAACTCTAATATGACAGCTTCTGAGCCTTGTGGTTTGGCTTTAGCTCAAGAGCCACTGTCTACACAACATAGTTGTAGTGGCTCGACAGCACTTCTGTTTCCACGATTCCATCCTGTGGAATCCTGGGATCAACAGTTTGGTGAGGTACTTACAATTTGTGGCCAGGCACCCCCAGTGCTACGCCAAAAGTTCAACAAAGAATTCTAAGTACTGTAATTAATCCAACGGCAAATCCTGGGATTCTATAGGACACAGCTACAGTGGTATTGAAAAAACTATAATTGTGCAGAGTAGATATTCTTGTAAGGATACAAGAACAAACACAGGAACACTGGAGCTAAAACTGTGCTCACAACCTGGGATTCAATCCCAGGTAGCCGGCTCAAGGCTCACTCAGCCTTCCATCATAATAACATAAGAACATAAGAACATAAGACGAGCCATGCTGGATCAGGCCAAAGGCCCATCTAATCCAGCTTCCTGTATCTCACAGCGGCCCCACCAGATGCGTTTGGGAGCGCATGAGTCTAGATATCTGTCTCCTGATACTACTCCCCTGCATCTGGCCCTTGAAGTACCCTGGTTTCTCCATCATGGTTTGTAACCTGTGATGGACTTTTCCTCCAGGAATCTGTCCAATCCCCTTTTGAAGGCATCCAGGCCAGATGCCATCACCACATCCTGTGGCAGGGAGTTCCATAGACTTACAACGCGCTGGGTGAAAAAATATTTTCTTTTGTCAGTTCTTACTCTCCCAGCCCTCAATTTGAGTGTATGTCCCCTAGTTCTGGTATTTTGGGAGAGAGAGAAGAGCTTCCCTCTATCCTTCCGAGGTTGGTAAAATGAGTACCCAGTTGGCTGGGAGGCAATGTGTAGCCTGCATAATTAAACTGTAAACTGCCCAGAGACTACTTGAAGTGGTATGGGGCGGTATATATGCTAGATATCCTAGTTGCATAGTGCTATTTACGACAGCCATCGTCTTTCTAGGGCTCTAGATGAGTGTAATTCTCTCCATTTTAAATGAGGTGTCAGTGTAATCTTCATTTCAAATCATAACTCTAAGCATCTATTAAGAAGAAAATACACTGGTATTCCTAACAACCAAAGAGGTAGAGGAAGTGAAGGAACGACTACATAAGAGGAAACTGAGGCTATCCTCCATGTTGTTGAAAACACACAGACACAGACACAGACACACACCTCTCTCTCTCTCTCTCTCTCTCTCTCTCTCTCTCTCTCTCTCTCTATCTATCTATCTATCTATCTATCTATATCTATCTATCTATCTATCTATCTATCTATCTATCTATCTATCTGTTTGAGAGAGAGAGAGAGAGAGAGAGAGAGAGAGAGAGAGAGAGAGAGAGAGAGAGAGAGAGAGATCTGACACTAAATTCTCTGCTTTAGTATAAGAGGCCATTCATTCAGGGGAAGAAACTTCCCTGATTATTAAAATATACTTTGGGACTATTGTCTGTGGCTGTCCAGGGTAAAGAAGTGCATGGTTTTTCTATTGTAAGACAATTTATCCATGAAGGTCATCAGTGCAGATGACATACCAACATCTCTTTCTAAGGCGTCTATAATGCAACTAATGGTGACCTGTTAAGGAAATATTGGGTACACACACATGGTAAAGGAGGCAGGGAGGGAGGGAGGGAGGGAGGGAGGGAGGGAGGAAGGAAAAAAGAAAGAAAGAAAGAAAGAAAGAAAGAAAGAAAGAAAGAAAGAAAGAAAGAAAGAAAGAAAGAAAGAAAGAAAGAAAGAAAGAAAGAAAGAAAGAAAGAAAGAAAGAAAGAAAGAAAGAAAGAAAGAAAGTTGCTGAAACCCTGTCGGGCTGGTTTTACCTATACATCCACTCTCACTTTTGTGTCCAAGTGATTTGGAAATGAAAATGCAGTGTACAGTACTTGTCAACTTCTGACCTAATGTTCTTCCCACCCACCTACTCCATTGAAGAAATTAATTTCTGGGATGAAGTGTTATTAAGATACTGTGCCTTGTTTTCCTGCTACAGGCTCAACAATATCTGAGACACTTCCATACCAGCAACTGCAATCCTGCTCAAGCCAAAGTTCTTATTTAAGGTAGAAGCACCAGGAAAGATACAGCTTATAAGCACGTTGGTTTTGTATCGTCCGTAACAACATTCCTAACTCAATTTTAAACTCATTTAATCTTGATGGACACTTATAGGAAAAAAATATCTCCGGATCCCAAGGACAATGATCACCAATTTAACCTGTCTTACATATGTGGTCTTAAAACTTTTATTTATTCAAGTTTTTTGTTGAAATTAATGGCTGTTTCCCCCATGTTACATGAGATTTCTCCCACCCATTTTCATTGACTGCACGTTTGTTAATGGCCAAGATATAGAAAGTCAAGACGTAGTCCAGACAGGAGCCTGCCTTGATATAATGGATCCTTACCGACCCTTCAGGAGAAGGTAGGCAGGGTTAGGGTTTTGTCTAAACTACTTTAATCAATTTTTCAAGATAAAACCGAAAAAACAGTGCTAAGAAGGAAGTGTCCTTATCTGGAAACAATATGCAGTTTCAGTACAAAGAAGTAAAATGTAATATTAACACCTCTGTTTTGTCTGTGCAGGCAATTCCCAAGGCAAGGTTTAAATGTGAAAGTATTGCCTTGCTCTATCATCGCAAGGCAAGGCCATAACAGTTAAGAGCAATCACACAACTGAGAATTAAACTGGGGGCCCAGGGTAGATTGTACCACCCAAAGGAGGGCAGATTAGATCAGAGAAATGTCCTTCTTTGGGAGGAGGATGACTGACTTTCCCCCAAAATCCTGCCACCTTAATACACATCAGAGTTTATGCTAGCAATTAGAAAATGGACAGACGTATAAAGAAAGCAGCACATCCCACGAACCTAACCAAACCCTCCACAAAAAAATGATCCACTGAGGCCTGCAAGAAAGAGGTTCTGCAAATTATGTTTAAGTCTTATGAATGTTTGATAGACTGCCGACGAAATGTGTAATGCTGACGGCTCTCACTTGAAATCTCTCTCCCCTTTTTAAATTTAAAACAAAAAAATGAGAGGGGGTTAGGAGTGGAGAAAGGAGAGCCAGAGAGAAGCTACCTCTGCAGTTGTCTTAATGTAAAACATGCTGTACCTGCAATGTTCTCCTGCTTGGGGCAAATTCCTTTTGTAGGCGTGAGAAGGCGATCTTCTTCATCGGGCGTGACTTGGATCCCGATTTCCACTGGCTCTGACACTTTCCTGAGCTCGGAGCGTGACGAAGGGGGAGGACTGCTCTTATCCAGGTTCTTTTCATAGCAGGCACTGCCAGGGCCATGGCACTGCTTCTTCTTGTGCTCTATAAAAACCAAGATGTCTCCCAGGGGGAAGTTCATCTGACACTGTCCACATGTGAGTAGGTCAGGGTCTGCTCCACCCGTCGCAAGGCTAAGCCCAACTGGCTCTCCTATTGCTAGGCTCTCTTCCTCATGGGCGATGGCCGTTTCCACATGGTCAGCCTCTGCTTTATGTGGGTATGCAGGGGAAAAGGTGAGGAGGGGGTCAAAGGGGGTAGGAAAGGAAAGAAAGAGAAGGAAAAGAATTGAGAGCAATTGGTTTACATATTCATATCACCTGAATTGGAACAGGAATTTCATAAAGCCCAGTTGTACAACTTGCATCTAATTTCCCCTCCCTGGATGTCTCCCTGAATGATTCAAAATCCATGTTGCAACCCTGTCTGCATGTGAAACAAAAATAAGGGATACACACACACACACACGCGCACGCACACACACACACACACACACACACACACACACACACACACACACACACACACACACATGTATCTGATGTGGCTTTCCTGAATGTGTCTTCCAACTACCCTGGAGCAACACAGTAATAATAACAGTAAAAGCATTTTAGGATAGAACCATAACCAGTATGATTCAGTGGACAAGATGACGGACTTAAAACCAATGTTCAAGTCCCAACAATTCGTTTAAAGATGTCTTATGCAACCTCAGCCAAATCTCAGCCTCCACTGCTCTTCCTGTAAAATGGAAGCAATAATGACCCTCCTGACAGGGCCGTTCTTGAGACTTAGGTGTAATTTGCCATTTAAAACAAAAAAAAAATGATAAGAAATATATTTTCCACCCATTTTTTTGCATACAAGATCCTCTTTCACAGACCACGTAACTAGATCTTGAATCTCAATCCACCATACCCAATTTAGTTCATCTACACATTATCACTAAGCATCCATCCCAAAAAAACTGCATTTTATCAGATAAACCTTTGTCTGGGAATGAGTCATTTAGAAGATCTTAATATACAAATTTGGGCTTACAAATACAGGCATGAGACTGGGCACAAACAAGTTAACATAACTTGGATCTAATAAGCCTGGGAAAAGTTTTGGTGAAAAACAAGCGGCAGTTAAGATGTAGTGAAAAAATTATGTTCCATGTGTGGAAGAACAGATTTGGGGATACGGTATAGTAGGACTCTGGTATCCACTGGGAATTGGTTCCAGAACTTCCTATGGATAACGAAAAGCGTGGATAAGAGAGACTGCCAAAATACGCCCCCAACATTGCTGTTTTGTGACAGTAGTTTGGTTTACAGCTGCTGTTTTGCAACAGTAGCTTGCTTTATGGCTGCTGTTCATTACCGTAGCTTGCTTTATACTGCTGTTTTATACAGTAGCTTGCTTTACAGCTGCTATTGATGACAGTGGCTTGCTTTGCGGCTGCTAAATTATTTATTTAACCTTTTTCCTCTGTCAGCTGTGGATAACTGAATCAGTGGATACAGGGGTCCTACTGTACTTATAAAAGTTCAAAAAAGTAACTTTTCTAGGAATTCCAAACAAAAAAAAAAAGAAAACTAACAACAGAGTCCACATAATATCTGTTTGCTCTTTCATGCTAAGATTCCATACAGCCTCCATTAATGGCTCCTACTTTCCTTGATGCCAAGAAGCAATCCTAGGGATGTAGTTATTGCATCACTCTTGGCCGGAAGCTGGTAGGAATTTTGCATGTGATGGCCCTCTAACTGGGTAAAATCAGCTCCAGGAATAGGTCCCTACAGTTTTCTTGCTGCATACGGAAGCTTCTTAGGCCTGCCTTGAGCAAGAAGAGAGTTTGTCAACCCCCAACGCAAGTCTGACCAAACATCAACACCCCAGTGGTATGCTAAGGAAGACGCATGCACTGCTTCTTATTGAGCTGCACACAACTGAGACAGCATGCCGGCTTGCCTCAAGTAGAGGGACAGAGGTTGCAACTTGTCGTACATCCAGCCATATTAATACATCCACCCTTCAAAGACTGATCAGATACAGCCAGAGCTCACAAATACCAATTGGCAGGGCAATTCTGGCTCTGCCTAACTATATACAGGTAATTAGCTTTTCATGTGCTGGACCAAACAAGCACACGACCAAAATGTTTGTTCTGTTGCATAATGCAGGTATTGTGAATACTGTTCATATGGGTTTCCATACCAGGTAGTATCCAAAAATAGTGCACAAGGTTTCCTAAGAATGAATGGGTTTCCAGTGGTCATTGTCTACTCAACACCACTTTCGGATACCAACAGAGAACTTCTTCCCAAGTCAAACAGCAGATTCAAAGGAATAATTTTGGCCAACATCCACAATGGGAGGAAAGGAGAATTAAACACTCTCTGCCTATGGACACACACACACACACACACACACACACACACACACACACACACACACACACACACAGAGAGAGAGAGAGAGAGAGAGAGAGAGAGAGAGAGAGAGAGAGAGAGAAAGAAACAGAAACAGAAACAGAAACAGAAACAGAAACAGAGAGAGAGAGAAGTACCAGACGGTTCTTCATTCATCCTCGATTCTTTACTGTTGAACTTTAATTTGGCTTAATTTTTTTTTGCTGAGTATGTTCTGGTCATGCACATATCTACAAGTCAATTTTAAGTTAAGACTGCAAACATTGCCATTTTGGGGTGTTATAGAACTGTACAGAAATATTCACATGGTTACTGAGCATTTTCTTCTTGAATAATTTTTCTCAAATGTTATGTGTTTTCTCCTTCTCCCGCCTCCGCCCCATCTTCTGATTCTATTACACTGCTGTGGTTCCAGGTCTAGGCAAAGCAAGCATTATTTCTTTCCTTATTTCATTTATTTTTGCATGCAAATTATATGGCTGCAGAGTAAAGGTTTGAACTTTCTTAAAAACACACAGAGAGAGAGAGAGAACATACTGCAAAGTAAAAATAAAAATATATACTTCAAGCCTAATTGTTTTGGTCAACTTAGTCCCTGAGCCTATTTATATTTACTTCGGATTTCACTCTCCCTGTTTCTTATCAAAATATCTTAATATGCTGAGATACACTTGAAGATTTCATGAAGAAACACTGAATTCCCAGATTCATATTCATATTGAGCTTTGTGATGCTTAACAATTCTGGATATCCCCTAGTAATGCAAGAGACCTAAAGCAATTCTAGCATTTTAACACCGAGACTATTTGTATAAAAATGTTCTTCTAAAAACCAAAGTAGGGATGTGCACTGTGTTTCTATTATTTATTATTTATTAGATTTATATACCACCCATCTGACCGAAGGTCACTCTGAGCGGCTTACAGTGTGAAACATAAATAACACAAAAACTATACATATACATAGCAAATTAATTATATAAAATCAATAATAATAAAAAAATTATCAATAACCATAGTTCAATCAAAAATAACACAATAGTAAACAAAAACAAAAAAAATATAAGAAAACAACAATGGTGAAACAAAAACTCAAGGCCAGGATCCTTGGAATAATTATCATATATTTATCAAATAAATAGACAATCAGGTGTTTTGGGACAGCTTATTCCTAGACAAGACAGTAATGCCCTTTAAGTGATTAATTCAGAGGTACTGTGCAGTTAACTTTATTTTTTCAGTATTTATTTCCATCCTAGACTAATTGAAAAACCACGTGAAACATGGTCTTCCATCAGGCAGCATTCCCATTGGCTGGTCGAGTTTGCTTTCAACAAAAATTTGGCCCGATCAATGTACGGTGAGCTAACAGCATGTAAATAAAAGAGATGAACTTTTATCTGGAGTTGGGAATAGTAAAGCTCTACAGGGGGGGGAAAGGAACACATGGAAATACTAGCACTGGCGATTTGTTTCCAAATTCTGAAAGCAGCATGACAATACAAAACATTTGTCATCGTTCTGAATTGCAATCAATAGACTCAATGGGAACTTGGCCTAAATATTTTTAACTGCAGTTTATTGTTATTGTATGTTTCCCATAAACGAAGAAAGAGAAACTGCTGTCCAAACTAGCAAAAAAAATAATCACTTAACAGTATTTTGAGGTCAAAATGAATCTGATTTCCCTTTTGGGGGGGGGTCACTAATTAATAAATGACTCATATGTATTATAAACTGTATTACTACCCACTCAGGACATGTATTATGTAAGAAAAGTGTATCAGAACTCAGCTTCTTATAGTCACAGCAGTTCAGATTAAGCCTACACTAACACCCCTTACAGTCAACGGAGGTGTATGAACAAGACGCGGCCAGTAACAGAAGATGCACGCATGAAAGCTTTTGAGTTTTCCTTCCTTCCTTGTAGCCAAATTAATCCACTAGGTAACTCAACTCTAGGCATAATGCATGGTATGTGAAACCCATTAATTACTTCCCCCCCATCCCTTCCTCCAAGTTTACTTTAAAAGCAGTCAGTAGACAATGCAACGTAATTAATTTACCAATTTATTTTATGAAAAGACTCTTTGCCGTCATGAAAATGTAATCATAACCTCGGTGCTGAGCAGGAAGTGAGTGGATTTCTGTGCAAACGGTTTGTCACAATGCAAAAGGTAATTATTTAGTGCTACTCTTCCCTTTAATGATCTAACATTGAGCAATACTGTTTATATTGAAGAGAGCTTGCACCTTTAATTACCAATTACATATACATAATTTTAGAGCCAAAAAGGAGAGAAAGAAAGAAAAATACAAGTGCTATGAAAAGACTCCTTTAGACAACATGTGCCTAGCTTCTAGAAAAGAATTCTTATTAGGTGGAAGCAGGGTGTCAAAATATTAAAACACATATGCACAAAGGGAGATAAAGGTAAAAGAACTGGAAGAGACAAAAGTAGCAGAGCTGAACTGAGCCAAGATACATAAGAAAGAAATGCAACTAATGGTGAAATTCCAAACCACCTCTTGTCATGTTCTATGTGTTCTGATCTACCTTACAGTCAAGATACGGCTCTGAAATTTCAGCACTCTAACTATGCATACATACGAACAGCAAAGTTATTTTTGCAAAATCTTTTTATCTTTTCAAGATGGAAGAAAGAAGAAAAACACAAGAGAGTATTACAGCTTCCCGCCTTTCTTTCCTTCTGTCTTTCTAACAAAGAAAGGAAAGTATAAACCTGCAGTAACTGAACCAAACTTTCAGATCCTGTCTATGTCAAAATTCCATAATCTCCTTCAGTTGTCAAGCGACTGAATTGTTCATGGTTTTCTTTTCACTTCTCCAGTGATTTCCCTTCATGGTTTAAGTCACTTCAGAAGGATTATATTCTATTTATGCATATATACAGCTACAAAGAAAAAAAGAGAGAGTTTTCTCCCTTTCTACCAACAGATCTGGAAATCAGAAGTTTTTAACCTGGCCAGTTTTTCCCAGCTTTAGCTGCACAAATTGGTATCCTCCATTACTACACCAACTCACACATTCACATATTCACCTGTCATTAGACCACATTATTTATTTATTTATTTATTTATTTATTTATTTATTTATTTATTTATTTATTTATTTATTTACAAAATTCAAATGAATTTTCTCCTCCCTTTTGCCCCCACCCAAACATTATTTGGGGGCGGGGGGTGAACTATCCTTTGATAG
Source organism: Phrynocephalus guinanensis (assembly GCA_037367245.1). NCBI lineage: Eukaryota > Metazoa > Chordata > Lepidosauria > Squamata > Agamidae > Phrynocephalus > Phrynocephalus guinanensis. The sequence continues at coordinate 186,629,648 of CM074732.1, forward strand.
TCCTAACACTTTAGAAAATCATTTATGAAAGATTTCAAGATTCCTTCCGCACAAAGCATTCTTGAAGGATCTTTGTCAGTATAAAAGAAACCAAGACACATTATCTCTTTCCAGTTATTTTCATTCACTTTTTAGTTTAATAACTCACACTGGCTCCCTATAATTAAAGGATTCTATTTTATTTTGAAATTAAGTTTAAAATGGAGACAACAACAAAAAACCCTGTATCTTTATTTTTTTAAAAAAAGTGAAAAGGATCTTTATTATAATCCTTAGTATATTATGAATATTCTTGGGGGAACAGCTAGAGTAAAACTCACCATCTAAAGAAATACTGAAGCTATATCCTCTGTGCTATATGTATAAGATGTATAACGCATGAAACCATTCCTAAGACGCAGACAATTGTGTCAAGTAGCTTATACTATAAATGCAGACAGGAAGACAACACAGATATCAGAAAAACAAGTGAGTCTATTTTATATAAAGTTTCAAAAGCTTCCACACACAAAAATAAACAGAAACTGTGATGTTGTAATATTTTTAACTAAACATCTATAAGTAATGTTGTGTAAACAGTGCAAAAGATTCTTTTCTTCCATAGGCTTTCTTTCAATAACTTTAAGCTATGAAGCAGGGGGAAAGGCATGATCCAACAGACACAATTCCTAAGAAACAGGTATTTATGTCAGGGAGTTTATATGAGAGCAATATTCAGTAGTTTCTCCTCAGAGTCAGTACAGTACATCCATACTGGACACTACAGATTTCATTCAGGCTGGCAATATCTAAAGTTCCCCACAGGCTATGTGTGCCTAGGGCTCACTTCACTGCACTATGGCTAAGAAAGAAATGAGACAGTGTTGGTTAGACTGTTGAACTAGAGCTCAAGAGAACCAGATTTAAATCCGCTTTTAGACCAAATAAATAAACCTCTCCAAGCCACCTTGGTCCAGTCAAACTCTCTCAGCTGGATATAAGGATATTGACAGAGTAAATTGGCAACAGTGAAAACCTACAAATTCAACCAAGAAACTATGGGACAGAACTATAACAAACACGTGTAATAAAGAGAATAAACAGAAAATTTTCCTCTACCATTTTCATTTAGAAAGAATTTTAGATCCTCCCTCATGCCCCAAAAAGAAAGGATAGGAGATGGATTTCTTTGGCACCAAACAAGGAAATCCAACGTAAACAGACAAGAATGTGTCCTCAAGGCTAATTCAGAGACAAGCAAAGTTTAAAACAAAAGCTACTGAGTAGCTCACAGTCTGGTTTGCAATAAGCCACTAGAAGTGTGGCCGAAATCCTGCTGCAAAGAAGTTTCTGCAGATGTGTAAAAGTAATCTTGCATTTTATCCCCCCCCCCCTCTTTTGGGGGGGACTGTCCTTCCTGCAATTGGTCATATAACTGGTCCCACACACCCATCTCTCCAACCAGGTACACAAAGGAGAACCTGCTAAGGGCTTGCCATGTCCCCAGCAAGATTCTGGCCTCTAAAAAAATCTCTTTCTGGATGGCAAAATGAAGAACCTTGGGGAAATGCAGAATCCAGGATGAAATTTTGTGTCAACTCTAAGACACTAAAAACTCAGCTCTACTCTACAACTGAAAATAATTTTGCACGCCAACAGTATGACTAGCTGCTTCAAACGAGCCACTATGTAAACCCTTTTGTAAACTTAAATTGGTGGATTAAGAAAGTCAAATACTGTATAAAAACAAAAATCAAAAGTAGATTACACAAGCCGGAAATCTATACAGCCTGGTACAGTACTCTTTCTCCTATTCCTACACCTAAGAGCTCCGGGTTCACAAGAGACCCTATACATCTGCTAACCTTTATACAGAAAACCCTTCAGTTTCAAATGCTTTAATCTCTGTTTTAGGGGAAAACATAATTGCCATCATAAGATTTTAACTACCCCCTCTTTAAAAAAAAATATACTAGCCCGTGAAGCCGGGATACCACAAAATTAAACAAAATACCTCAGGCTGAGAAAGAAATATAGTCCAAATCAGACTGAGGTATCATTGCTTATCAACGCCATCTCCTTTCTCTCCCATAATATTTATTATTACTCTCATTATTGTTACTGCTACTATAATTAATAATTATTTCCAAATTTTGTGGTTAGCTCCGACACAACAGGAGGATCAAAAGCCCTGCATCCTAATTACCAGTAACTGAAACAAAGTACAGTTTAAATGGCTCAGGGATCCGTTCATTCTTCATCAGGGGTTATGCAAACCAATACCACTAAGACAGCTACTGTTTGTCACACTCTTGTGGCTTCAACATGTTACTCTTCCAGCAGGGTAGGAAGTAGAAAGGTTACTAGACATTAGACCTCCCTTCTCAGCAAGAAATCGGTTTAAGTGGGGTCAAGAAATCATTTGACTACAATAATTCCATTTTTAACTGTGAGTCAGGCTCCTTAGAGACTGTTGTGTCACAAATCATGCAACGCAAACCCTGTTTGCCACCATGGAAGCTGATGCAACCTGGTGACTGTTCCCATAGGAGTGAGGCACAGGCTTATTGTGCGTACACACATCTAAATTATACAAGCATTAAAAATAATGCAACCCATGGAGTAACCTCTTTGGTTCTTTTGTGATTTTTACAAGATTCATAGGGCCAAAAATTAAACTCGAAGAAGTAGGTAGTTGAGTCATTTGTTCCTGTTTGTAACCTTGCCCGCTGGGCAAGGAGAGCAAAAGAATTCTTATTTGTTATTACTAGTTATCAAAGGGGCAAAAATGATAATCTAGTAAGTTTGGTTTAGGAAACAGTGCTTTCCAGTACTGTATCTAGAAACAAACAGGTTTGGGTCCCTCTAAGTAATCAATCCTTCTGTCCCCTTTCATACAAAAAGGAATCAGAAATAATAATTTTCTCCGTCCCCACCCCTTTCCCCCACCCTTGTGGTAAGGACATCTTGGTTTTACAAGACATTTGATCCATGCTTGATGCCAGAAGCCAATGGAAATGCTGCTCCTGCAGCAGCAGCAGCAGCAGCCGCTGCAGTCCTTTGCAGAGGTGCTAAGCGGGTGCTGCCATCGCCATGGGTACTGTGGAAGGTTGGTTACCATGTAAATCTCTTCCCAGACCCAGATGAGCAGACTGCAGATTAACCAGATCTGACTGCGTTTTGTAATGATGAACTGATGAATCATGCAGCGTTTGCCAGCTGCACCCCTCTACAGGGAAATCCTAACTTCAAAGGTATATCAGACAGAATCTCCCGCCTTTACCTCCTGTGAGGATCTTCCAATGCTCCCAGGATCTCCCAGCTGCTGCCCACCCACTCCCAGGTTTTGTATCTTGGTTGGGTGAGGTACCCAAAAGCCCTACATCAGAGTGCTTTATTCCACGGCTTACTGAGGGACTTACTGTTCTCTTAAGATGCTTCCTATAAAACATATTTTATATCGATGCGGTGCCTCTAGTAGCAATTGTCTCTCTCACACCTGAACATACTGCAAAATCACATACTTAACAAGGAAGAAAATAACTCAAGCCAATCGCTCCGCAAGAGCAAGAATGCTAAGAAGTGTTTTGAATAATAGCTCCCTGACTCCTCCAGCCGGCAAACTCCAAAAGCCCTGTTGATCGCAACAACTGTAGTACTGAACTGTTCTACCAAAATAAAAGTAACTTTTCCTATCTCTCGTCATGAAAAAGCCACCAACTTAAGGAACACTGTTCATGGGAAAACCGACAGCCAACTTCCCCCCTACTGCTGCATCACTTGATTTTATTTATCTGGAAATCATCCCCAGACCTTCATCATATCTGAACATTACTTACACCACAGACCTCCATTTTTTTTCTCTTTCGACAATCAAAGTTGTTTGGAGTTTTGACAGATGTGGACACTGACTTCCATGGAGGGAGGGGAATGCATGATAAAAAAAAAGAAGGTACTGATCATAGACTACTTTGAGAGAAGAAATGTGCAGCTGAATCCACTGCTGCAAAATGTTTGCTCATGACTGCTAATTCCACACAACTCCTGGTTAGGTGCAGAATTGAGCAGCTCTCTTGGGGGATTCACGAAGTCCTACCTTCGTGCTCATAATGGCTCTAAGTAAGAGAATAGTCACACTGAAGGCTTGGTACAGTTTCTGTACCAATTCGAAAGGTGATAAGCATTTAAAACCTACGCTAGCCGATGGGCACATTCCACTTCTCTTCCACATTTTAAAGAGCATTCACGACTGGCACAAAAGCTTGTACCAAGGTGCATCAAACACACTTCCATTAAAATATTAAATGCAGAAACAGTGTAGCTTGATGAAAAGTCAATTATGTCCCTACAACCTGCTTATCCTTTGGTTTTCTTGCCAACTGAAGATGCATCATGAATGTGTCAATCTTGTCTAATTCCTTATGTGTCTGAAGGATGGAATATGTACCCCTTTGCAAACTCAACTGTGGCTTCTGGTTACTTCTATTTGTTTTATGCAGGAAAAAAATTAAACATCTGGGCTTTTAATCTTAATGGTTTCCAGTGACTACGGAAAGCAGCGTTATTATTTTTTTAGGGATAGCTCAGAATTATTACTCACTTATATTGAATGCATTTGCAAATGTTAACCCGCACAGCTGTGAATTTCGGCACTCCTTTATAAACCTGCAAGTCAGATGTTTTTTGCTGAACTAGTCTATATTTTAGGAAACAAATGAACGCCAGCTCTCGCTTTGACAAACAGTTTTGAAATTGAGAAAAGGAGCAAATGTAACAATTAATAAATGCTTTAGTATTTTTAAAGGAACAGAAAGAAAGGCAAATTGGCAGACAATTTAAAGGAACAGAAAGAAAGGCAAATTGGCAGACAGAAGAAGATGAAGGAAAAGGAGTTCTGAGTGCAAACAAAATTATCAGCATGTTCCAACACATACATACATGTAGCAGGAGAATCAAAAATCTATTGGTCCCAATGAGGCCACTTAAAAGTGTACAAAATAGTGCACAGTGGTCATCTCTACAATACCTAGCATTACCCCAGTGCTTCCTCCCTGAATCTCTATCCTGAGACATGCTTTTTGTTCTTATTTAAATCAAAAGCCGCATATGTACAATGTTAATAGAACAAAGGTGATGTATGTTTTCCTAAATAAACTAGTTCCTGGAGGCACAGAGGCAGAAAAAAGATTTATTGCAACTGAGAGGCTAAAAAGCATAGGTTCTTGTATAAACCACCAAAAGCCGTAAATCTTCACAGATAAATCAGGGATTGAGAAGATGTGATACAAAAGCTTCCTTTGTTCCTGTGCGAATAGATTTGTTTTAGTTAAAACTAAATGATGGGGGAGATATGTTAAAAAAAGGAGGGGGATGTCTACACAGGGAATTCTGATGGTTTTGGCTCAGGTAGAACAGGCTGTCTGGGTTATAGATTCTTAGCAATATATGAACAACCTCAATGAGAAGAAATCAATGTATTTGATTTCTGCTCTGGACTTAAATAACAGGTGATACCTATGTCAAGTGTCTTCCTCAGAAGGGGTTTTCAGGGGAGTTGTACATCACGACTGTTATTCACAGCCACACTCTACTTGGGCTATTTTTCACATTTCACAGAAACTCAGCTGTTTCAATTTCCAACATATTTTGTTCGTCGGTTTCAGATACTTTTTTTTAAGTAAAAGCAACTTTTTGCACACAGTTTCCTTCTATTCATCCCTCTTTATCAGCACACATAACCAACAGCCTACGGTACCCGCTAAACACACAAATCATTAGCTCCTTCAAAAAGCAAAATCAATTATTTGCACTGAGCCCAAAGTCATGCATATGTAAAAATAAAATATAAAACCCCTAAGCCAGCCCCTACAAATGCCATGTCATCCATCAAACCCCCTCCTCCATCTGATGGCAGAAAACAACAATACCCTTCTAAGCTTACTGGGGACATCACCAGTCCTTCTCCTTATCCCATTGCTCCATTCACTGTATCGTCTTTCATTTTGTTTCCAAAAAGCTTACTTTACACACACACACACCTAAATTCATACATAGGGAAGTTTTAATGTTCTGTGAACACTGCCTTCATGGCTCAGACTGGGAAGGGATTTCTCAGAGAAGGCATGGGGAGACCAGTTAGAATAAGCAGAAAAGGAGGGAAGTGTCCATACCAAAGCCAGTGGAAAGACCACGCATTTATGTGTAATGCCCGCTCTACAGTAGCGCCTGTTTTCCTTCATCTTATTCTCAAAGATATGTGCATGTGTCTGTAAGCATTTCTCATGCACCCATGCAAGATTTGCTTCGGTCTGACTGAAACTCCAGGCAGCAGGACTGACTGTAGCCTAGGATTTCTTTTGTACAAGAACCCTAAAAGCAAACTGTTGCTGCACCACACTAAACCGGCGAATTGCGCAGTGACTACTATTACATCTATATTACGATGACTGTACAATAGCTTTCATGCCAATTCTTGTAGCATGACTAAACTTTTACCTTCACAAAGACTGAAAGGTGTTTTAGACTGCAATCCCATGCACACTTACTGTACTTCTTCTAACTTTTTAGTAAACATGCATGGGATTGTGCTTTTTATAAAAAAAAGGCTTATCCACCTCTAAATCGTTTAACAAGAGGGATACTACTGATTTATAAACAGATCAGAAAGTAGGCTAAGCACAGTAAAAGCCTTTGTGAAATACAGTATACTGTAGACCTGCTGTTCCTATGCTTGCCGATCCCAGCTGTTCCTGGACTACAGCTCCCAGATGCTTAGACTGTTGGCTCAGCCAGCTAGGGCCTCTGGGAATTATAGTCCAAGGACATTTGGGGCCCAGTGTTTGGGAACCAATGCTTTCAATGCCTGGAAAGGCAAGGATAATCGAGAACGATTCAATGTCTTTAAAAAAAATGATTACAAAAAAGTTTTATTTGTCTCAGAACTGAGACAACATATTCTTAATGATTTGGGATGGGTTTTGTTTTTAAAGATAACGAACCTGATGGGTTGGGAGCAAGTGAGACTTAACGACTTTTTTACCATTTCATCTTTCAGGTTAGTCAAATCAACTGCCTGCTGTCTCTAGGCTTCCGATGAATGCTGTGCGAACATTAAATGAACTAGAGGAATCATCAGATAAATTGCAGGCCCTGTCTAGTGGAGAGTGAAGGCTTTTCCTACAGCGAATGACAGCCCTACTCTTTTGTCTGACCTAATTTATTTCTCTTTCAAGTTTCAATGCCCTCCATCCTGTCAAAAGAGAATATTCCACCCACATCTTGCATCCCAATAATAATAATAATAATAATAATAATAATAATAATAATAATAATAATAATAATAATAAAAAACATTAATCTGTGGAACAGCTACCAATATTATAGCCTGACAAACTTGCTCATCCACCTTTTCCCTAGCCATTCTAAATCCATGTATCCTCTGTCCCTGCAAAGTCATTAAGATAAACACATTTAAACAAGAACCTCTCCAACAGTCTTGACAGCTACAAGGTGTGCACAAGTCATGGGAACACAGATAGGCGTTCACGTTCACTCATACACACGCAACTACTGGAACAAACTTGTGTACATGGAAAGTTGTTTTCTGCCTCTTTTTTACAAATGAAATGCCTGGGTTTGTGCATTAGCATTATTATAAAGTTAGATTGAGAAACTGAAAGTAAGAAGAATTCATCCATTTAGATTTCTGACTAGAACCAGGAGCTTTCTACAAGGTTTTGTCCTCCACAGTAATACTTAATACTGTATTTTTAGGAATGTGATAACTAATTTTATTCTATAGCCATATCTTCAATTTCATTGTATGCTTACTGGAAAAAATATCCTTATTTGTATAATAGCAATTTGTACAAACATACCACACATTAGCAGCCTTCAAAATATGTGGTTTCATTCATCATTCACTATGACGAACTACAATCGTATGTACAGTACTAGCCATTATGTTAACTATTCCTGTTTTCTAGGGCAACTTCTTATTATACATTAGCTACTACTGACATACGTTGATTAATCTGCTAAATTTGTTCACACATGCATTAAGTACAGAAAGACCCATTTTTGTCTGTACAGCTCTAATGTAACAGAAATCCCAACTAGCATTTATATAACTTTTTACTGATTTTTTCCATCCTCAATCTATTTGTGCAAGATACATCTATACAGACTACACACAAATCTAAATATACAGTAAAGAAAAAGTGTGATGCAGAGATGAATGATAGCATGTGAATGAACATGCTGACATATCCATATAGATATGCACTTTCTGTTATACTATGCCTTCTCAAAGATTTAGGCTAGCTGGTCCTTTATTGCTGTTCACAATAATCATGCTTATATACTCCACCGGAAAAACCTTTCAGTCTCAGTGCGCACAAATCCAAACCTACAAAGCAGGCAAATTAATCAGTATGTGTATATACGTTTTCATACTTGTGCAGTGTCTACCCTTTGCTGTTAGCTAATCCAGCAACCCAGAATGAGGAAAGCAAAGACAAGCTGTTGATAGTAAAAGACACTGTTAAAAACTAATTTTAATTAAAAAACATCTATCTTGCCCGAGCCACTTAATCAGTCATAATTTGCTTAGAAAATAGATTTATCTAGCTTGCAATCTCTCTCATCTTGTACCATATAGATCTCGGCATGAAAATCAATACCACAACTTTACACCATTTTTTATTTTTTTTTATTTTTTTTATTTTTTATTTTTTGCAGCACTGGAAACTGATTTGCTTCTACTGATTATGTTCATCTCCATGGGTGCTGGGAAGCAGAATTATTTTCCATGCAACAGGCTACGAGCGCCCCCTAGCCGCCAAGGCAAGCCAATGCGCATAGTAAGGCATAAATGTGACTCGCTGTTCAGCCGAAACGCTAGCAAAGTTTATTTTGGAAAGTATTTTGTAATAGCAAACATGAGGGTGCAGGGCAATCTAAATAGGAAATGTTAAGGAGTAAAGAAAATCCTTGTGTGAGTGTATTAAACTAAAAGATTAGGCTCCAAGCACACTTAGCTCTGATAAGGGAGGAATAGGTGCCAGCTAGAAAAAAGTAACATCTATAATTTGGCTTCATCTATCTGGACCACATTCATGCAGATCACCATTTCTCCTCCTCTACACCCTGGAAGGCAATTCTTTGTTCAACATACAACACATGACATCTGGTACTAGACAAAGGCACACTCAAATACACAAATAACACCTTACTATTGACAAACCATGCTACTTTTTTAAAAGAGAGAGAGCTTTAGCCAAGCTTACTAAAATGCTTCAGTAAGCTTGACAAAATAGCCTCTGCCGTGTTTGCTTAGGAATGAGAAGCTAATCTGCTTCTTACTCCAATATCCATTCACAAAGATGTTTCTTATCCTGAGCAAATCAAACAACTCAAAGAATGCATGAAGGCATGGACACAAAGAATGCTAGGGCGAGGGTCCCAGGTTAAAAACAAAACAAAAACAGGAAGTAAAATCTTGCCATCTAAGTAAATATATATATTTAAATATATATATACCACGTACAACCTGATACAGTGCTGATCAGATGCAGATAATGGAGACTGAGATATTTCCAAAGTCCTTCCTTAATTCAGGCAGCAACACCTGCTAGGGGTGGTGCATGTTACAGCCCTGCAGGTATATTTAAAAATGCAAGCATTTCTACACTTTCCTTCCTAGCTAATTCTTTAGTTACACCTATAAGCTATGAGAGACTATGCCAGTTAGTTTCCTTTATTTCCTCTAGGTAGCCGAAACTGTTCTACTAATGAAAATCCTAAAGACAAAATGAAAATAAAAAATAAGGTTGATTCTCTCTCTCTCTCTCTCTCTCTCTCTCTCTCTCTCTCTCTCTCTGTGTGTGTGTGTGTGTGTGTGTGTGTGTGTGTGTGTGTGTGTGTGTGTGTGTGTGTGTGTGTGTGTGTGTGTGTGTGTGTGTGTGTGTGGAGATCAGCTGGGCAAAATACAAATTAGCAGGAAGAAACAATAACCTTGGCAAATAACCTGTTAGCCAAAGATTTTAAGGAATTGGATTGAAGTTTTTTGTTGAAGATTTTGATGTTTCTGTTTATTTTCTTCACCACCACCCCACCTAGCCACATAACCATCCTGTCTCTCAGTTCTGCATCCACACAGCCCTTAAGTTTCCTCGGGTGGGTTCAGCCCTGTATTATGGACAGATGAAGGTCATTTCACCATTAGAAGGTTACTCTGGCTCCATTCTACTATACCAACCTCATCCCCATAATCCAAACTTCTGATGGCTGCTACAGCTACTAAGCTTGACAAACTTGTCCTGGAAATCCAGGCAAAGTGATCTTCTTTCACACAGAAAGAAGATCTAGAACAGATCAAAATCCCATTTTCACTTTCTCAATGTTATGTAACTGTTACACAGCCCTCACTGGAGACAAACGGAAGTGTGCTCATTCATCAGCTCTTCATCAATTGCTAATAGGTTGGGATTTGTTCAGGGGAAAAGGATGAAGGTCCAAGAATCACAGCAGCCTCCAAGCTAAATAAATAAAAATACCATTGAAATAAAAGTCAGACAGCAGGAACAAAAATATCTGCTGATCCACTTTGAATCTAGGGCTGTACCCTTAAGACTGCATATCCTGTGCATACTCTACTTGCTAAGGGGTAAGAAGCCCCACAGAATACAGGAGTTCTTGCTTCCCAGGAAATATACATATAACTTACATAGATTGTACCTATTTTGTCTCTCGTCTGCCATTCAGAGTACCTTTCAGCATATACAGGGATTAGTCTAATAAACGCTAATGAAGGGCCAGAAATAAAAAATAATTTAAAAATTCCCCACCATCACCTGCCCTCACAACAAACACACACACGCCCCAAAACCAAAACAGTGTGGCTGGAAATGCAAAAGCATTCCCTTTACAAGTTGCTTGATAGTAAGCCGTCCAATAGCTCCAGTTCTTCGAAGGAATCTGAAGCACTCAGAAGAAAAAAAATGAAAGAGGGGGATTACTTGTATTTATTTGGTTTTTGTGTTTGTGCTTCTTACCAAACTTCTCTAGGTCTTCCTTGCTTTTTTGACATGGCCCTTTTTCTGTCATACAAAACTCCTGTTTGGTGGAAACCATTTTCCAGACCTTTTATCAGCTCAAATATGGGTTGTATTTACTGGTTCTCTCCCCCCTCATAAAGACACAGAGACATATACACACTATTTAAGCCCATCATCTCTCTGGCTCCCCCCCCCCACACACACACACACATACACCTGCTTTTCCTGTCCAATTCAAGATAACACCTCTTGAAGGAACACAGAAGAGAATGCAAATTACATATACAGGAGTTTCTGTTACTCTTTGGAGTAACCTTCTAATATGCCCGTTATCCACTTCATCCTAAATCTCAATGTACAGCATACCCTTTCACAATTGGGAGGAGGATGACACAAAATACACACATGCAAACCAATCTAACTTAATCTCACCCCTCCAAAAAGATTATTGAAACAAGCCTGGCCTATTAACTGCCTTTTCCTATTGTTGCCATACATTAATTCCTTTTTCCTCTCCACCCTTCCCCATATCAAAAACTTCCCCATGCAGGACAGTGCAGAAAACAAGAGTTCCTATGAGTAATCTGATTTCCCACACACACACAACACACATACACACAAAGGAAAATGGGATTTTAAAAGAGTACTCCCCCCCTTCCCTCTCCAAGAGCAAAAAGATAATTTACAAACCGGCTAGGTTTTCTTAAGCACAACAGAAAAAAATGGAAAAAGCTGTTTGCTCAGGAAGGTGTTTTGGATTTTGGCTAGTTTTGGGTTTGTTTGGCTGTTGTCGGTTTTGGGGCTTGTTTGTTTGTTTTTTTCAATCCACTTTTCCTCCCTGGTAGTTCATCAATTCTCTGGTTGCAAAATAAAGAGCTCAAAATAATCAATGAAAAGGCCGATCCCCAAAATGCATCTTCCTGGGTGTTGCAGGTTAATAAAGTGGGGAAGGGGAGATAAGGGGAAAGGCAAAGAGAAAAAAAAATAAGAGAAGGGTTTTTGTTTTGTTTTTCTAAGGGGAGGAGGAGGAGGAGGCAAAAATCCAGGGTCGAGCGACTGCCTCTGCCAATCGATTACAATTCCGATGCGTTCTCGCAAAAACAACCAATTTTTATCAGCTGTAACAAAGGAGAGGAAAAGAGAGAAGCCGCCGCCGTCACCCAAAGCTGCTGGCAGATGGCTGCAAGTCTTGGGCTTTCGGAGTTTGGGGAGGGGGAAAAGAGAGAGAGAGAGAGAGAGAGAGAGAGAGAGAGAGAAGAGAGACGGTGTGTCTGTGTGTGTATACATATTTATTTATTTATTTATTTAAATTTTCGGGAAATAAAGGTAGCATACATATTCTATTCCTTTCTCCCTCGCTCGTCCTCTCCCTCACCCCCCTCACCCCACCTCAGCACACGTCTCTCCGCCTCGCCCCCCCGTCGCCTCTTGTTTTCCCTCGCTCTCCCTCACGCGCATTTTACTGCACTCCCCCCGCTTTCTCTCCTCCTGCCGCCTCGCTCCACGCGCGCAAACGGCTGCCTCGCAAGCAGCTCCAAGCGTGCAAAGGAAGCTGTTCTTTTTTGGCGTTTGCTTGGGATTTGTTTGGGGCTTCGGCTTCTTCTCGTTCTCTTCTTCCCTCTCGGGTCTTTTCTTTTACTCATCTGTTCCCCCCCCCCACAAACACACACCCCAGCCAAACCTAGACACTCACAACTTAAAAAAAAATGGGGGAACCCCCCCCTTTTTCCTGCTTTGCATTTTCCTGCGAGGCCTCAAAGAAAACACAATCCAAGCCAGGCACCAGGGATGCAAAAGCAGGAGGGAGGTTTCAGGGCGCCCAAGGGGAAGCCTGCACATCCTTTCAGGACACCTTCGGAAGTCTGGGGGGGGTGTTCTGCTGCCTCTGTTAAAAGGCATCCAAGACAAAAAGCTAGCTGGAAGGTACACCGGCCAAATAAGACGCGTTTTGTGTTTCCAACTGGCAAGGCTGGGGGTTTTGCAAAGAAGAAGAAGCAGCTTGCAACGGAGAGAAAATGACTCTGGATGATGATTCCCCAAGACTTGCCAACCTAAGTCGCTTTGGACCACCACCACCACCACCCTCCAACCTATTTCTCCAACTCTTCTGCAAGGAACCCCACGTTCTGGACCTCTTTTTCCACCACCCCAGCATCACACTGGACGGGATCTGATTATAATCCGTGCTTTCCTCGGCTTTTGCAAAAGTGGCGCGCCTTTTTTTCCCTTGCAGGACTTTCTTCTCGCTGCTCTTTTGCAAACAGTGCGCGCGCTCTGCCGTCCTAAAGGGGGGGGGGCTCCCCAACTTAAACTAAGGTTGTTGCTCACGCGCACCCCAGCGCACCTCACACCCTTTCCCCACGCGCTTTCCCTCCCCGCTTTAACCTACAAACAAACACACACACGCACACACACCTGCCCTCCTCTCGTTTCGAGGCGGTCACCCTCGGCATCTACATACTGTATCCATGAATTAAAAGATGTGAGGAGGACTGTCTGGCCGGCGTGGCGTCATTGCCGTGTGGCCGAGGTCCACGAGCGCGCCCCAACCTCACCGAGGGCGCTCAGCCGGACCTTGCGGAGGGGAAAGTGGCACGGAAGGAGCCCGCTTGTCCCGCTGCTACCTGGGCGCACACGCCTCTCTCAACAGCCAGCGAAGCACATAATAAACAAACAAACAAGCCTGGCCTCCCAAGTCCGGGACTGGCTCGCTTATCGAGCTGGGTTTCCCTAACGGGGCGGGAAGGGGGGGTGAAGGAAGAGCCCCCAATACTGGCGCTCTTTCTCCCTCTCTCCCCCCCCCTCCACACACCTCCACTCCCTCGCTCTGCCTCCGCCTCTCTTCCCTGCCCGGCCTGCCTGCCTGCCTGCCTGCTGCCCAGCTCCCTGCGCCGGCCTCGCCGCTCCATCGCCGGCCCAGGCGTCGCTTCCATGTGGTTCCCATTAAAGCGCGCGCGCGCCCCACCCCCGGCTCTCCAGCCACCTTCCTTCGTTCCCCAACGCGGCCGCTGCTGCTCGCCGCCAGCCCGGGCCAACTTTGGACCGGCAGCTTCTCCCTGCCTGCTTCTGCCTGTCTCTCGCTCGTTCCAAGCTTCTGCTGCGGATCTCCACCACCACCACCACCACCCCCTGCACCCACCCCAACCCCGCCGTCACCGCCATCCCCGGCGAGGCGACTTCTCCCCTTCTTTGAACCGGCTTCCTGGCCTCCGCCGGTATCTCCACGCCGCCTTGCCAGTTTGCAGGAAAACTTTCCTGCCCCCCCCCAAGACACACACGCACATACCCGAGCTCTCTTTTTTCTCTCTCAACTCGGCTCCCTTCTCCCCTCCTCGGTCCCCCCCCCCCGCAACGTCTACCTAGTCTGCCTGCCTGCCTGCCAGCCAGCCGCGCAGCTACTACTACCAATACCATCATCGCCACCGTCCTCCTCCCTTCTTTCCAAGCTCTCCAAGAAGACCCCCCCCTTTACTTTCACGCACCCGCGAAGCGACCCCCCCCCTTCGAAGAAAAAAAAGGAAAGGGAAAAAAAGCTCTCCTGGTCAGTTTCACACCAAGCACCCAAAACGCAAGCCCAAGTTTCAGTCTGGACACACTCGGTATCACCCCTCCCCGGCCACCCCACCATCTCCCGGCACATTAAACACAAACACAATCTCTATCCTCCACCACCACCACCCCAACAACAACAACACACACACACACACACACACACTTCGATCCGGCTTCTTGCGAGTTCCAACTTACGCGTGATAATTTCCCTTTGTGATAAGTGCTGCGGGTTCCCCTGCTTGCGACGGGACATTGCCCTGGCATTTACACGGTCATCGCCCGGAGAGCTGGACTTGGGTGGGGTGGGGGGGATCAGGTTGAAGGAAAAGGGGGGGAGAACGGTCTTCGGCTTCTGTTTCGTCCTCCTCTTCTTCTATGTTCTTCTTGACGGATTTCTTTTTTTTTAAAAGAATGATGATGATGATGATGATGATGATGATGATGATAAAGAACTAAGGAAACAGATAGAAAGAGAAACTCTTTCTAGCCCCCCGCTTGGCGCACTCCAGATGAGGTTCTTCCTTCAATTAAAAAAGCATCATCAAAGCCGAGGGGGGGGTTCTTTTCGCAGGAGAACTGTCTTTGCGTGGCTTTTCCCCCCTTTTCCGCCGCTTCCAGATCTTTTCTTGAACTTCGGGAGAGAAGGATGGTTTCCCCCCCTCCCCTTTCACCAAGCGCTGACACTTTTTATTTTTCCAGAGTGCTTAGACGGGTGGAGGGGAGAGAAGGGGAGGGGGGAAGCCAAAGTGCACTTCTTCCACCCGAAGGATTTTCTTTTTTTAAAAAATGGATTATAGACACGCGCTCGCACAAAAGTAGGGGGGACTTGAGATTTGCCCACACGCAGAGAAAAATGCAGTGAAAAAAATCACCCTTGCTGGGTTAATTAGAATTTTTTTTCTCTTCCTCCCCCCTTTTAAAAGGGTAGCCCAAACTGTGTCTTCTTTGCCAGTTCAAGAGCCACTGGGGTGGGTTTTTTTGTTGTTGTTGCTGTCCTATATAAATATATATATAAATATATTTATATATATATATATATATATATTTGCGTTGCTTTGCTCGCACCACTTTGCTGCCGGCTTTCCTCCCCTCCTCCCTTCCGCTTGGCACCGGGTCTTGCTAAGAAGGAAAGCCCCCCCAGTGCTTCTGGGTTAGTGCTGGCTATTACTAGGAGATATATTGCAATGTGAAGATGGCGGAGTCCTGGTTCCCTGGGAGCGCTCTGTCTCTCTATGGCTGGGTCTGGCTCCGTACAATGGGATAAAATTCAAGTTCAAGTGCGGACGTGACGTTTAATCTGCACTAGAGACAAAAAAGACCTAGAGAGTAAGAGCACTGGGGGCGACTAGCGGTGGCTTTTTAACATTGTACCCTGCAAGAGAACAAGCCGAAGAAGAAGAAGAAGAAGAAGAAGAAGAAGAAGAAGAAGAAGAAGAAGAAGAAGAAGAAGAAGAAGAAGAAGGGGGAGAAGAAGAGAAAGAAGGAGGAAAAAGAGCGCGCGGGGGGGGGGGGGGGAGAGGAAAAAGCCACCCTCAAACACACTCCAAGCACACGCGCGATGGCTTAGCTGAAGGTTGCCTTCTGCGGAGCGACCGTCCAAATGAAATTAAGCGAATTTAGAAAGAGCGGGGTGGGAGGGGTGGGGGTGGGGGGGGGGGTGGAAGAAGGGGGTAAGCAATCCGGAAAGCGATGTATGGAGGGTGGGTGGGGGAGAGGGCAGCCTCCGTGGTCTCTCTCTCTCTTCCCCCCCTCCCCCCATGCGCGCGCGATTAGATTTAGGATAAGAAGCAAAAGAAACGTCTGGAGGAGGGTCTTAGGTGGCGGCGGCGGCCGGGGTGGGGGGAGAGAGGTGATCAAGACCCGGGCCATTCCCCGCCTCCCCCCCTCCTCCGCCCACTGGCAGGAGGCCCAAATGGGACGGACGTCTCCTGGGGAAAGATGAGGGGTGGGGGGAAGAGTAGGTAAGGGGTTGGGTTGGTTAAGCCAAGCAAGCCGGCGCCGGAACAGGCGGGGGGGGGGGGAGAGAGAGAGAGAGATTGAGAGAGAGAAAGCGGCGGAGGTGGGGATGATCGGCTCAACCCGGAGAGCCCGCCGGGGCACGAGACGAGGCTGGAGTGGTGGGCGCCCGGGAGATTCGGGATCCATCCTGCTGCTGCTCGATCCACCTGCTCCGAGATCTCCCCGGCGGCTGGATCTTTGCTTCGCGGAGATCCATTCGTTTTCCACCACCACCCCCTCCTCCCTTTTTAAACTAATAAGAGATCTCTCGCTGTCGCTTTCTCCTCGCTCTGTTCCTTTCGCGGCAGGCAGGCAGGCAGGCAGCGGGCGGTGAGCAGCCCCAACTCCTCTCGGAAACACCTTCGCAGTGCATTTCCAACAGTTTTTACAATAACACAAATATCTGCGTGGGGGGAAGAGATGCCCCCCTTCTCTCAATCTGAATTGCGATTGCCGAGGGAGCCACGCCACATACAGACTCCGCTCTCTCTCTCTCTCTCTCTCTCCCTCTCTTTTTCTCTCTCTCTTATGCGCCCAGCCACCTCGTGCGGATAGAGATCCCTACCTAAATATCTAGGCATGGAGGCCAGTACAGTACAGTAGTACTGCAAAAACTCGCCTGGTCAAAGGAAACTGTGCTTCCATTCGGTCGAAACCTGGAAAGAGAGAGAGAGAGAGAGGAATAAGTCCCCTTGGCGTGGTTGAGAGGGTCTCCCCGGCTCGCGTCCCCTCCTCTCCCTTGCAACAAACCTATGTGGGGCTTGAGAATAAAGGCCAGGCCGTCGGGTTCTGCGGGGCTGCTAGAACTTTATTTTCAAATGATCATATAACATATCACAGATCATAACAATTTTGAGACCTGGCCCTGCGTTGACCGGGATGATCCCCATGCCGGAGTGAGCGTCCAGCCATCCCGACGCACCTTAAATGCAGAACAAGGTCGTGGTGGTGGTGGTGGTGGGGGGGGTGTCTTAGGAGGCAAAAAGCCGCCGGGGGCGCGGGTGTTAAACACACAAGTGTCAGCGAATTGTGGGCTCTCAAGCGGTTCCAAAGCAAGAGAAAGAAGAGAAGGAGAGCACGAAGTTTTTTCCGAAACTTAAGTCACCCTGGTGTTTTTTCCCGATTGTGCTGTTGAACCGCGTTTAAAAGGCGCATTTCTCCTGGATCGAACGTTTTCTAAAGCAGATGATTTTGGAAGGAACAAGTGAAGGGTAGCCACTATTTGTCACTCGCGGGTTAGAACAGGGGGCTAGATCCAGAGAAGGCCATTGAAGTACCGAAGGGCATCCAGCCTGTTTTTGGCGAAATTCCAAAAAGAATCTGTCCTTTGGCCACCACCTGCAAGCTCTCGGGCATCTTAAGGTTTTTGGCGACTTCTCTGAAAATGCCACTTGGCTCTTCGCTGAAACTGGATGAGAATCGCGCCTTTTAAACCACAGAGAGATGAAGAAGAAAGACCAGGGCGAGGTCCTTTCTGGGACGAGCTCCATAAGGATCCACGCTTTTTGCAACCAGCCAAGCGCACCGAGTGATTAGATTCGAACATTCCCCCTCGGCCCCATGGCTGAGGAACTCTCTCAACCTGAACCCAAACCAACCATGAAAGAAGTTAAGCTCAGGAAACTCGAGTTTCCCGTCCTCATTACCTTGGATTCTCCTGTCATTATCACCTTTTCTTAAATCGTTCTTTTACATTGTAACTGGGAAATTATTTAAAAAAAAAAAACACCGTCACTGGAACTCGCTCTGGCCCAGTTTTACTGGAGAGATCAAGGGTGCCGTGTAGACAACAGCCGTCTTTTCCTTAAGGATGGGGGCGGCCACAGGTGCCCGAGCGAGAAAGGGATGCTCCCTTCCAGTTTAAATATAACCTAGACTGCCTTCCTTTCTCTTTGTCAATAAGGGACACAAACGAGGAAACTCGGGAACTCTTTTCGGGCGCGCCCGGCTGAGCGCGCACCCGCCGCATCATTAATGATTCCTTCTGATCTAGTCCGCGGAACGCTTGGGGAAGAAGAGACACCTCTGGGTGATCTTCTTCCAGGCGTTCAGTTAAAAGAAAGCCACGACCGGCTGGAAGACAATCCAACCCAAAGGGATCCCCCTCGGAGAATTAAGAGGAGGGCGATTACGGCTGCCATTCTGAACCAGTCCCTCTGAACTCCACAGGACTTGCTTGTGAGGTGACCCAGACCCCATTCTTTCCACCGGACAGATTTTTCTCTCTGGTGCAACCCAATGAACTCAGGACCTCCTTCTCAAATGTCGTCTCAACTCCACAGTAAAGGCCCCTGGTGTTCAGTTGCTGTCGCTTCAAGCGAAGCGTTTAGGATACCTGTATTTACCCAGTTTGAATCCACGTTTCCCCCCCCACGGAAACGCATAAGCTTCTGCTGTCTTCTTATTAAAAAATGCCCATCACAATCGAGACAACTATCAAAAACCAGCCTCCTTTCAAAAACCTTCTTGCAAGTCGAAAGCCTCATCGTCACCATATTATTATCCTCCTCCTCGTTATTTCATTACGCTCTCCACTCCTGCGTTTCCATCAGAACTGGGCTTTTCCAGGAGAGATGAGAAAAACCCACCCTCCCGGCCCATCACTACCCTTGCCGCCAGGAATGGGGTGCTATTGGGGGGGACCTAACTTTCCTTAGAGGGAGAGGTCCCCCGGAAAACTTCCCTCGCCCATCGTCGGGAAGACCTGGTTCCTCCCCACGGGGGGTCAAAGCAGTACAGTACTGTACTTAAAAAGCCGGGCGGTCAGCATCTTCTACAGCCCGCCCGTTCCCTTTTTGGTCTTGAGATTGTCAGACGTTTTGCAGAGCCTTGAGTTCGGGAGAAAGGAAGAGCATCAGGATAAAGGACGACCTTCCCAGTAAACTCAGATAGTCGCACTGCGAAGGTTGCCTTCCTTGAAACAGGCATGCGTCGTTTTTAAAAGTTGCTCAAACAATTCTAGTAAGAGCTGCCTAGATGCCCTAAGCACATCCGATCTCGCCTGATTTTGAAAGCTAAGCAGGGTCGGCCCTGGTTAGTACTTGGATGGGAGACCAACAGGGAATACCAGGTGCTGTAGGTGCTTGGAGTAGGAACTGGAGAAACCGCTCCAGTATTCCTGCCAAGAAAACTCCATGGACATGGGGTCACGAAGAATCGGTCACGACTGTAAGGACACAAACACACACACAAGAAAGAATTGGGGGGGCATAGAAAGAAATCGGCTGCTGCGTCTGCGTACAGAGGAGAAAAGGGATTTGAAATACTTCTCCGCTCTTCAAGGAACGCTCCCTTCCCTTCCCCCCGCCACCCAAAAAACTCAGAACGTCCTTGTTTCGTGTTATTTTTAACTCGCTTCATTATCTTGAAGTTCCCCTTCCCTTCTATTTCCCTCTTCTCTCGTCTTGAGTCTCGGCTTGAAACCCGCCAGCCCCACCTGGCGTCAGTAGGATGGATTCCCGCGGGTGGGTAGAGAGAGCCTGCAGAAAGGACTAAAGTCAAGGTGGCTTTCCCGGGCAAGGATCTTAGGTTAGGGGGGGAAGTGTCACGGAAGACCCACGAATCGGGGGCAGTGAGAAGAATTCGGGACATCTAAACACTACCCTCCTAGGCTGAAGTTTTCACACGTGAACTCTTTGTCAGGCGGGGGACCTGCTACGACTTCCGGGCCCCTGGACGACACATTTACCTCTCTCCATTGTGTTTCTTCTTTCCTTTTCGTTGAGTTTCTTGTGAATCCTTCCAACATGTCACGCCAAATGCATCTCTAAAGCCTAAACCCTGTTGATTTTTTTTTAAAAAAAAACTTCTTTTCCTATAAGGCTGACGCACCACATCTAAAGCCTATGCAAGTCCTTCAGACACAATTTGGCAATATTGCCCCACCTCGAATTAGGCTGGAATTTCTTTTGAAGAAAGTCGGCATCAGGTCGGGGCGGGAAACTTTTTTTTCCAGTATCAAGGAACGTATAAAAATTATAGTTACCTTTAAAAAAATACCCTCACCCCCAACAAGTGTGAATTTGCCTCGTTCACCTTTCTACTCGACCTTATTCCCGTTAAAATCAAACTCAAGTTGTGCAGAAAGAGTCCTTTTGAAATAAGCGGGGTTTGCTTCTGAAAAAAACCACAACCACGCACGTGTATTAAACGTGAAGCGAGGAGTGTAGTCTTGATTAAGCAACCGGGGCCATTCTGTGCACGTCTTATCAGAAAGAGCCCCCCCCCGAAATGCGTGTCGTGTTATGGCCCCAGAAGAGCAATGCCCATAAGGTGGGCGAGAGAGGATCTTTGTAAAACGTGCGGCTCTCGACCCAGAAGAGTTGGTGCTGAACGTCCTGCGGAACTAGCAAGGCGCGGTCGTGTGAATGTGCCTTGCGTGCTTTGACGTCCTGTGGGTAGCTTTATTTCTTTCTTTCCCGAGAGGTTTCTTCCAGCCCGGAGATCTAGCGATTTGTCCAAAGTCCACCTTGAATGACTTTGTGTTATTCCTTGTAGGAAAAACTTCAAAGTTGAGGTGAGGAAGGAAGGAAGGAGGGGGCGCGCGCGCATTTGACGCGTCTTATCAGGGAATAGCTGGCCATCCCATGTTGATTAACGGCCATCTAGCAGTGGGCATTCAGATCTAAGATAAGGACACATCAATGATTGGCCACAGCAGTTTCCTTTATTGCCTTCAGAAGGCTGAGTATGGGTGGTGGTGGCGGGGCACCTGGATGTTGCTCCTCCCTAAGAGATAAAAAGCCAGGTCATAAAGGGGGAGAGCGTCCCCCCCCCTTAAAAGTTTCTTCCCCCTCCTCTAATATAATCCAACAGAACCGGGTTTGGACAAAGGAGCGGGGGCGGCGAGATGCCAATGCGATTTTCTTCATCGTTTCGTCCTCCCCCCGCCCTCTCCTTCCCACCCACCCCCCGTCTGCCACTTGTGATCATTAGCACAGGGAAAGCTGTTAATGTCTTGTCTCACAGCTCCCCCTTTAGTCTCGGCGCGCTCCTCGCCTCGCGTACCAAGTCAGGATCAATAGCCGGCTCGGGCTAACCTTGACCTCCGCCTCGACGAGCCCGCCTCCATCTGCAGCTGGCCCCCACCACGGTTTTGTTCCTCCCTTGCCAGGCAACACACACGCACACACACGCACACACACACATACATGCCTCCGTCCCAGTCCCCCCACCCAGGCCTGTCGATATCCCGGCCACAAACGGTGGCAGCAGGCAGACAAGAGGGAAAGCTTGGGTTGAGCCCGGAGGGGCAGCCGGAGAAAGAATCAGACAGACAGACAGAGGCAGAGGCATGCATAAATAAATGAATGAATGAATGAATGAATGAATGAATGAATAAATAAATGAATAAATAAATCCCCACTCAAACCACGATCCTAATTCCACCATCCTCCGCCTCAAATTTAACAGCTATCAGGCCGCCCAGTCACAATATTAGTGTTGGAGCCGGACCGGATGCTTTCTTTCTTTCTTTCTTTCTTTCTTTCTTTCTTTCTTTCTTTCTTTCTTTCTCTGACTCCTCTTCTTTGCCCACCTCCTCCTCCTCCTTCTTCTCGAGGTCTGGCATGTATCTTCTTTGAAAAAGCAAGATTGCCTATAAATTGCCTGAAAATTACGCCACAAGCCGGTAAGTTACTGGACGACTTCCTTTGAAGTCTTAAAATAAATAAATAAATAAATAAATAAATAAATAAATAAATCAGTCAGTCAGTCAGTCAGTCAGTCAGTCAGTCAGTCTATATTTGCGGGACTTTTAAAAAACTATTGATGAACTGCCCTCTTAAGTGGGCATTCAAATATTAATGATAAGCCCATCGCTGCTTTTAAGAGGTGCTTTAAAAAAAACCTTAAGAAAGGCGAAATATGTGTATACACAATCCGGCCACAGTTGCGACAGGGTTTAATGGGGGCGGGGGGGTCGAGTTTAGCGATGGATTAACTCGTGTTTCAGGTTCGCTTGGCTGTTACTTTATGCCTGCAAGCATTGAACTCGATGGGACTTTCCTAACCAGGGTGAATTCCGTCTGGGAGCTACCCTTTAACTTTCTTTCACACGTACGTGCTCGCGCGCGCGCTGTTAAACACTACGTCACTTAAACAAGATAAAGTGCGGGAAAGAAAGACTAATGTCATAATTGGGTTGGGGGGGCGTGAGTTAACCTCTAGTTATTTCATCTCATGCATGTCAGACCAAAGTGATCCGGCGAAATCCAATCTCTCTTCAACTGGCAGCTACCAAAAAAGAGAGGAGGAGATACTGTACACAGGAACGCGAACTCTCCCCCCCTTTTAAGCATCCTGCGTCGAGCTAAACTTTTCGACGCAAGACATGTTTCTAGCAAGGAAAAACCACGACGCAACGCGGCGCACTTCCAGCCTATACAGGTCCATTCGGCAGGAAATCGCTTTCCAGCCTTATCGACGGTGGTTTGGAGTTTAAGGCCGGCAAAAGCTTGAGCACGCATGTTTTGGCCCCGCCGGACCTGCTCCTGCCCGCGGGCGCAATGGAGACCAATCGCATGCCTGAGGACAGCCTAACCTAAATTGAAAACACACTTGTGGCCCAGGGATAGGACACACAAAGCACACACACCCTTCAGTGGTTGCCGCCACCCCCCGCGTCTGATCAAAAGTTTGCAGAGGAGTCCTGCAACTCGGACGCGCCTCGCCTTTTTCAGCTGTCCTGCTTGCGTTTTCCTCTCCAGCGGATCGCAAAAATCTCTCTCTCTCTCTCTCTCTCTCTCTCTCTCTCCGTATACAAGCAGAAGAATGCATTAAAAACCAAAGCCCCCCTCTCTCCCTCCCCTATCCCCAACTAGTGGCGTCTGTTTTGCGCCTTCTCTCCCCCCCCCCCCCTCCAGTTGCTGGTTCGATCTCCCTTTAAGTGCCGCGGGGCTTTTCCTCGCCAGCAAACACGCGGAACGGGGAAGCGGGCTCCCCGTCACGTGAGGATGCCGGGAGGGATAACGGGGGGGGTAGGGATCGTGGCGGAGGGCGGGGAGGGGGAGAGGGGAGAGAGAGAGAGAGAGAGAGAGAGAGAGAGAGAGAGAGAGGGAGAGAGAGAGAAAGGGAAGACGAGGAAGGCGCCTCTTTTGCAAAAGTTAGCCCTGCCTTCCGGGCTCCAGCCCGCCTCCGACGGTTGCATTGTGGGGTTTGTCTCTTGCAGGTGGAGGGAGGAGGGCCGGGGCGGAGGACGAAAGAGGAAAGCGACACCCAAGGAACTCGACGCGGAGGCGAGCCGTCGCTCCACCTTGCGAGGAGTCGAGGAAGCGCAGCGGTGAACTTGGAACGGTAGCGCCGAGCGGCGTCCTTGGACTTGGAACGCAGCTCCAGAACAAGTTTTTTCCCTTTTAAATCGGGGGCGGGGGAAGCGGTCGGCGGGAAAAGGGAGGGGTGGCCTCTGGGAAGGGTAGTCTCGGGAAAGGAACTTTCCCCAGCTCGGCGTGTGTGTTCCAACTCGGCATGGCCCTACTACGGAAAGGGAAGGGGCCATTTTCGATCGGCGTTGTTGCGGCGCCCACCCTCCCTTTCCGCTTTCAGGGAAAGAGTCGAGGGGCCCGCGTGTCTCCACACTGCTCAGCCTCCCCACAAGGTTGGAAACGGTTTCTTTCGCCCGCGTAGGCCTTTTTCAATCATTGTCCCGTGGGTCTGACAACAACCCTGCAAAGTTGATCGGTGGAAAGGACCCTTGCGATCCAAGGAAGAAAGGCAGTTGGGCGGGCTCTTCTCTAAAGGTGGAAACAGCCGGGATGGGAACGCAAACAGGATCCCTTCAGGGGCTCCACCCAGAGCACTCAGGGCCTGTGGTTTAAGATCTTTTTATCCCGAAAGAGGTACTGCAGTCTTCCAGCTGTATTGTTATCATCAGGTTTTAACTGCAAAGTCCATCTCACTTTGCAACTTTATGTGCGTGGGAATTTTTGCTTTATGGAATCATAGTTTTTAAAAGTCGCAACCTGTTTTCAGTGCCTTTGCATGAGAGCAGGGTATACATTCTTTAATAGAAGGAACTATTAAGGAATCAAACTGTGCAGTTCCAGCCTGTGTAGAGGTAAGATGGTAAGTAGTTGGGAGAATGAGAACAGACAAAATATTTTTAACCCAGCGTGTTGTTAGCCTGCAGAACTCCCTGCCACAGGATGTGCTGATGGCATCTGGCCTGGATGCCTTCAAAAGGGGATTGGACAAATTCCTGGAGGAAAAGTCCATCACAGGTTATAAACCATGATGGAGAAACCAGGGTACTTCAAGGGCCAGATGCAGGGGAGAGGTATCAGGAGACAGATATCTAGTCTCATGCACTCCCAAACACGTCTGGTGGGGCCACTGTGAGATACAGGAAGCTGGACTAGATGGACCTTTGGCCTGATCCAGCATGGCTCTTCTTATGTTCTTATGCTCCAGTTTCAGGAGGAAAAGTAGAGAGCCCACAATGAAATCCATCAACCTGGCTCTATGCCTGCTCTCTCTCTCTCTCTCTCTCTCTCTCTCTCTCTCTCTCTCTCTCTCTCTCTCTCTGTGTGTGTGTGTGTGTGTGTGTGTGTTTGGTTACAGTCATGGCCAACTCTTCGTGACCCCATGTCCATGGAGTTTTCTTGGCAGGAATACTGGAGTGGTTTGCCAGTTCCTACTCCAGGCGCCTACAGCACCTGGTATTCCCTGGTGGACTCCCATCCAAGTACTAACCTGCTTAAGCTTCCAAAAACTGGTGAGATAGGATGTATTTAGGTAAAATTATGCACTTGGTTGTCACACTTTCCTCTGAAAACTGTAACTGACTTTGCTGGGCCCCTCTACCCCCAGTTTCATTCAAGCACACCATTGGACTTGCCATTTTCTTGGACATAACCATTGATAAGCTCGTTTGCTACATTTATTACTCTTTTTTGTGACTGGTGAACTGAGGCTGCAAAAATGTGACTTGCACATGGTTCAGAAAGCTGCTCCTGGCACTGAAGCACTTGGAAAAATTGCTTTTCAACTTTATTTCAAAATTAAGAATTTCAGACACTTCCCCTCCCCTGGGTTTGTCTCTGCTGGCTGGTGGATTCTTGCAGCTGTGCTCCTCAAAAGCAAAAATTTTGCTTACACTAACTAGGGCAGAAGGCAGAGTCTTTTAAAAGAAGTATTGGCTGCCTATGGGGATAAAATACATCCAGGGAGCAAGGCCATCACCTGTCAAGGAACCACAGTGGGGAATCATACTCTCGAAACTCTGGTGCTGCAAGCAGACACTTGGCTATCCAGCAGTACTGTATAAGATCCCTTTGTCTCTTGAAGAGAAGAGTTCTGAAATTGTGGAAATGTTTGAAAAGGTAGACACAATAAAGAGTCTTCTATCGTTTTAAATAGTGGTTCACATCCACTGGTGTGTACTAGTGATTAGAGATGGGCACGACCAGAAATTTTTTCGAGTTGTTGTTTTTCGGGACGGGTCCGTTTCGGGTCGTTTCCGTTTTTCGCGAATTTTTTTAAAAAATTGTCATTTCGTCGTGTCGTTTGTCGTTACCGCCGCCGCGATTTCGCGTGATTTGACGTCCCAGCAAGTGGCGTCCCGCCGGCGCTAGGTGTTTTTGCGCCCTAGGCGGCAGGCGGGGTGGCGGGGGGCATTGGTGGGCGGCGGCAGTGGCAGGGGGGAGGGGCAGGTGCGCGGGCGCGGGTCCCGCAATGACCCAGAGCAGGCGGAAAACACTTTAAACTGACTTGCTGCACAAGACTGCATCGAATAAAGCAATTGCAATTTTTGCAAACAAAGTGGGCAGTGCACCCACAGCAGAGCTGCAGGCAGGGTATGAAAGGACCTTGGCTTGCCACCAAGCAAATGAAATTTTTAAAATAAATCCACACCTCCCCTCCCACTCAAACCTCCCCCCCTTTGAAGCACTGTCAGAAAAGAAATCCTAACAAACTGCAGGAGAATAAAAAAGAATAAACTGCGTTGCTATTCCCCACAGCAGACAGAGAATGAAAGGAATTATTATTATTTCCTAAAAATTCAATTGAATCAATTCCCTCCCTGCCTGCCTAACTGAAATCTAAAGGCTCCGCGAAATCGAAACTAGTCTAGCACAGCAGCCAGCTACACACAGCCCTCTCCCACCCACATCCAAGCCCGGACTGCGACTCTTCTGGGAGTGCCTCGCCTTTTTATGCCCTCTTGCACATCCAGAAGTGTCAGTCAAAACCTGGCCATGCGATTGGTAGAATGGGTCCAAAAATTTGCATGGTTCCTTCCCATGGCCAGCCCATCATTGCACAGGTGTAAAAAAATAAAAATAAAATAAAATCAGTGTGACCTTTTACTGCTATAAAAAAACCACTGCTGCTACTGTAAAAATTCAAGCATTTAAAATAGCTAATTTTCACATGTTTCTGTGGTGCTTTGGTGGTTTTTTGGACCACGATTTCAAAAAAAATATTGCGGACGCCATTTTGGATCCCCCCGCACCGCATGGCAAATGGAGACGCCAAGGATGCCCCCTTCCAGCCTGGTACCAGCAGCCCAGGACAGGAGGGGGGGAAGGCTGTGCACCCCCCCCCCAGAAACCACCTCTCTGGTAGGTACCCTCAGGCAGGCATATTTTCGCCTGCTTTTTTTGGCCGGGAATCGTTTTTTTTTTATTTTTAAAACTTTTTTTCTGTGCCACTTGGCATCGCGCGATCACCGCACGATGCCAGGAACGACAACGACAAATCAGACCCAATTTTTCTTTTTTCGGTTCGAGTTCGAGTTCTGACGGCTTAATTGTCGTTACCGTTTCCGTTACGTAACGGAAACGATATCCGAAAATGGAAACGACAATTTTGCCAAGTCGTGCCCATGTCTACTAGTGATATGTTGAGGTCTAGATTGGGCCTAAGTTGACATACCAGTTAAGAAGAATTTACTGTGCCTTAGTTCCCAATGGCCATCACAGCAAGATGTATATCCAACGTTATTGTGACAGTTTTCAACCACTAGTGGAACTTTGTTTGCGCTTATGCTCAACCTTAGTCCTGTAATTTTCATATACATTACTGTGAATTATAAATATTTCAAGGTGCCTGTGAACATGCAAATGTCTTCGTTGGGAAATGTGAGCATCTTGTTTCCGTGATGGGAGAGTCATAGCCCACTAACAATTGTGCATGAAACAATACTTTTTTTATTAAGCTGGTATACAAAGCAGACTGCCGATAAATGTCTTCCCCTTTTGAAGACATTTACAGGCAGAGGAATTGAAAGGTAGCTCTTCTGAACATATAAAGTTGTCCTACCTAGCTCAACTAGGTAGTCAGCCCACCTGTCGACCTAATTGAGCATTACCTTTTGTGATTGCTTGCTGCTATCTAGAACCTAAACCAGGCACTTTTCTTCCCAGACCTGTCATCACAAGAAACCATATCTTAGCTCAGTGGTTCCCAACCTTCCTAATGCTGTAACCCTTTAATACAGTTCCTCATGTTGTGGTGACCCTTTGCCTTGCTTGGAAGAGGCCACAAGTCCCATAACCCTAACCCTAACCCTCTACAGGCACCCTCAGCTAAATCACAGCCTCCGGTGCCATTGACTGACATCCCCTCCAACCTATCAAACTGTAACTCACTCTTTCCCCCCTTCCTCCCCGTCCTCCAGACCCAATCCATTTGTTCCCCTTTCTTCACTGGCTCATGGTGACCCCTGTGAAATGGTCAGTCGACCCCCCCCCAAAGGGGTCCCAACCCCCAGGATGGGAACCACTGTCTTAGCTGAAGTTTTTTCTAGACAAAACAACAAGGATCTACTACAAAGCTTCAAGTCGTCCTGCTGAGCTTTAGTGAAGTACCAAGGAAGCAAAAGGAGCCTGGTAAAGTAGACGTCACCCAGCCATTTTAAATTGGGATCTTGAATGGGGGTTTGGGGAAAAGAAAGAGGCAATCTCGGTGACCTGCAGAGAATAGGTTGTTCAAATATGCCCACTGTATTTTGTAAGTCCAGCTTCAGCTTTCTCCTTGCGTTGTGCTAGAGCAGTGGTTCCTAACCTGGGGGTCAGGACCCCTGTGGGGGTTGAATGACCATTTCACAGGGATCGCCATGAGCCCGTGAAGAAAAAGACACAAACGGCTTGGGTCTGGAGGAGGAAGGGGGGAGAGAGTGAGTTACAGCTTGATAGGTTGGACAGGATGTCAGTCAATGGTACTGGAGGCTGCGATTGGCCGAGGGTGCCTGTAGAGAGAAGTTCTCTATGGCACCTGTGGCAGTGGCCTGCCAAAGGGAGCTTGTGGCCTCTTCCAAGCAGGGCAAGGGGTCACCACAACATGAAGAACTGTATTAAAGGGTCATGGTATTAGGAAGATTGAGAACCACTGTGCTAGAGCTTAACCTGCGGCAGGAGCACTGACCTGGCAAGTGTTAACAATAACACTGTCCTGGCAAGTGTTAACAATAAAGTAATACAAGCTGATAGAAGGACAGTGAGCAGTTCCGCTTGTGCTTCAATGAGCTGACCTTGGAGAGCTTTACTTTTATGGCTTACTGCTCCCAAGCTTCCCTTGGCCAACATGGCTAGGGAATTCTGGGAGCTGTAGTCTTTCCAGGTTCTGTTCCGGATGGCAACCACCTTTGGAGATATGGGGCCATGACTAAAAAAGCCCTTCACTTTGTACTTGCCAGTTTCACTGGCCTCCAAGGTGGGCGAGTGAGAAGGGATTGTTAATCAAACAGTGCAGCCATATTAATAACTGCCCCTTATGGTCTTCTTTCAGGCACTGCTTAAAATGTACCAATTTCTACAAACTTAAGAGAATACACAGATGTTTGATGCTTCTATTACTATTTGGTTGTTTCTTTTGGCTTTTTTGGTGCTCTGCCAACTAGAGATGGGCACGACCAGGAAAAATTACATTTCGAGTTGTCGTGTGTCGGAGTTGGCCCGTTTCGGCTCGTTTCCGTTTTTCGCGAAATTTTCCAAAAATTTGTCGTTTCGTTTGTCGGTTTTTCATCTGTCGTTAGTACTGGTTTTTTGGGGGGGCGGGCTCCTGGAGGCACCTCTCTGGGGTGGGTGCCTCCTCTGGCCTGCCATGAAGGGAAAGCGGGCTCCTGGAGGCACCTCGTGGGTGCCTCCTCTCCTCACCCGCTACAAAATGGCATGCATAGCCAATTGGATATGCATACCATTAAGTTGCAGTTGCAGCAGGCAGAGGCACCTCTCTTTCTGGTGCCTCTGTGACTCACTGCCTGCAGTGCACTTGGGCTGGAGAGCGAAGTGACAGAGGACCCCTACAGGCGCCCGCTGTGACTCACTAAGAAGGGAAGTGTACTTGCTGTAGTGCAATGCGAGTACACAGATCTGGCTTGGGGTTAGGGGTTAGCGCAAGGGCTAGGATTAGGGTTACTGGTAAGGTTATGGTGAGTTACTGGGGTGCACCTCTGGGTGCCTCTCTGACCCACTAAGAAGGACAGTGTACTGGTGTATGGGTTAGGGTTTGGGTTCGGGTTCGGGCTAGGGTTAGTGACTTTTTATGCCCGACTGGCACATCCCAGAAGTCTCGGTCAAAACCTGGCCAAGTGGCCATTCAATTGGTGGAATGGCTCCAAAAATTTGCATGGTCCACTCCCATGGACAGCCCATTGCGCAGTTGTAAAAAAATAAAATAAAATAAAATCAATGGAGACGTTTTGTTGCAAGAAAAACCCACTGCTGCTACTGAAAAAATTCAGGCAGTTTTAAAATAGCTATTTTCGCATGTTTCTGTGGTGCTTTGGTGTGTTTTTGGACCACAATTTCAAAATAAATATTGCGGTCGCCCCATTTTGGATCCCCCGCCCGCACTGCATGGCATGGCGAGTTGGCGAGACGACGAGGATGCGCAGCCCAGGAGAGGAGAGGGCGGAGGCCGGGGACCCCCCACCCCCCAGAAACCACCCTTCTGGTAGGTGCCCTCACTGAGGCAGGCTGCAGGCATATTTTCGCCTGCTTTTTTTGGCCGGGATCGGGTTTTTTATTTATTTTTAAAACTTTTTTTCTGTACCGCGCCGCTTGGCGAGTTGGCGACTCGACGAGGATGCGCACTTTGCGCAGCCCAGGAGAGGAGGGGGGGAGGCCGGGGACCCCCCCCCCAGAAACCACCCCTCTGGTAGGTGCCCTCACTGAGGCAGGCATATTTTCGCCTGCTTTTTTGGCCGGGAATCTTTTTTTTTTATTTTTAAAACTTTTTTCCTGTGCCGCGCTGCTTGGCGAGTTGGCGTGGGCGAGTGCGACTCGACAATGAGGATGTGCACTTTGCGCAGCCCAGGAGAGGAGGGGAGGGAAGCCAGGGGACCCCCCCCCAGAACCCCCCCCCTCTGGTAGGTGCCCTCACTCAGGCAGGCATATTTTCGCCTGCTTTTTTGACCGGGAATTGGGTTTTTTTTAATTTTTAAAACTTTTTTCCTGTGCCGCTTGGCATCGCACGATCGCTGCAATGCCAGGAACGACAACGACAAATCAGACCAAATTTTTCTTTAGTCGGTTCGAATTCGAGTTTTGGCGGAGTAATTGTCGTTACCGTTTCCGTTACGTAACGGAAACGAGAATTTCGCCAAGTCGTGCCCATGTCTACTGCCAACAGTGTAATTTGTGGTTTTAACTTGTCTGTTTAAGTGTAGAAGGTGTGTAAATAGTCATAAATAGTCATGTGCTGTCAAGTTGATGCCAATGTACAGCAACCCTCTGTTAGTTTTCTGTGTAATGTACTGTAGTTCTCAAAACTGTTCTACCAGTCTCTCTTTCTAGTGGTGGTCTAGAAGCCTATGGTTCTCCCAAGGCTTGTGGCCTCTTCCAAGCAGGGCAAGGGGTCACCACAACATGAGGAACTGTATTAAAGGGTCACAGCATTAGGAAGATTGAGAACCACTGTGCTAGAACTTAACCTGCGGCAGGAGCACTGACCTGGCAAGTGTTAACAATAACACTGTCCTTGCAAGTGTTAACAATAAAGTAATACAAGCTGATAGAAGGACAGTGAGCAGTGGTAGGACATGTAAGGCTCATCAGGTACATGCACACTCTTGGTGGCTTCAACTATGCCACTCATTCACTGGATCCCGCACTCTTCTTGGAGGTGGCCCCGGTCTCACTACCATTATCTGCACATCTTAATATGATGCATACTATTTTTTTGGGTGGTCACGTGATGTTTGATGTGCAGTTAGTGCCACGATGACATGGGAGTATTTTACTTCTCTGCGTCCATCCTGACTTGCTTACTGCGCATCTTTTCCCTGTTTTTTCCCTTGTGGCGAATACCTGCGTTGCAGCCAGGTAGCAGTTTTTCTTCTTAAAATTGATTGTAATTGCAGGCGGAAAGCCAGGAAAAATTGTGCCGGCATGCCGGTATGCCGCCAATTCAGTAGCATAGACAATTACCAAGGCAGAACTACAGGAAGTGGGAGAAAAAGGGGTACGAATCTAATTGGTGCAAATTTTCTGGGGTCACACCTTGTTTGAGGCATTTAAAAATGTGCATCAATAACAGAAGTATTTTATCTATTTATTTATTTTATATAGCTTGTATGCCGCCCACTACCCAAAGGTCTCTTAACCTCACAACCCGTAGCGGTGGTTCAAAATGCTGCAGTTAAAGTGCGCTTCCGGGTGCGTGGTCGGCCAGAGTACCAAAATACTGCTCTTCGGAGTGAAGGCACGATCTTTTGCTGCACTGTCTTTCGCAGCAAAAAGAGCAGCAAAATCGCTTTGAGACCAGGACCACAGTCAGAACTCAAACTCCCAGCCCCTAGCTCTGGAGTTAGGCACACTGAACTATCCTAGATCCTCTATTTCTATTTCTAATGTAAGTAAACCTGCTCCTTCAAACATCTTGGTCTCAGACCACTGAATGGCTTAAAAGTTAAAGCCAGAACTTTAAAGTGGAGTCAAAACACAGCCGTAATTAAAAAGTAAAAAAGTGTTCTGCTTATATACCGCCCCATACCACTACAAGTCGTCTCTGGGCAGTTTACAATTTTAATTCAGTGTGCAGGCTACACATTGCCCCCCCCCAGCAAGCTGGGTACTCATTTTACCGACCTCGGAAGGATGGAAGGCTGAGTGAACCTTGAGCCTGCTACCAGGGATTGAACCCAGGTCGTGAGCACAGTTTTACCTGCAGTACA
Source organism: Phrynocephalus guinanensis (assembly GCA_037367245.1). Lineage (NCBI taxonomy): Eukaryota > Metazoa > Chordata > Lepidosauria > Squamata > Agamidae > Phrynocephalus > Phrynocephalus guinanensis. The sequence goes on from CM074732.1 coordinate 186,662,348, forward strand.
GGCATTTAACCACTGCGCCACGAATGCATCTCATTCAGTTTAGAAGTCTGAAGCAGAGGCAATCCTATCTTTTTTTTTCATAATATGGTGGGGAAATGGGGAACTCTTTTTAGTTTAACTACAATTTTGAGAATGTACAGAATTGCCTCCAGTTTGTCACTTCTGATATGTTGCTTGGTGGTCCAGTCTGCTATTTTTCACATTAAAATTTCAGTAGGTTTCAGGGAGCCCGGCTCAGTATCCTGGGATAACCTGATTTTGATGATGACACCAGTGCTGGAAAAAATGAATGTTGTTAAAGTATGAGCTGTGTAGATACATGTACTTTGATTGGGGTTTTCAAAAGCAAGAGTGATCAAGACCTTCATGTGATCACAATCATGTCAAAACAGACACATTTGTAAGTGCAGGATTCTTCATAAGTCTAGCCATTGCAGAGCTGTCAGGGTTGAGCAGAAATAGAAAAGCCCCAAATCACCCTGACCAGATGTTGAAGTTATTGAGTAGTAAGAGTGAAGATGCAAACTTCTGAAACCAGCTTAGGTATCAGGTTAACTGAAGAGGATTCAGAATAATACCATCTGTATAGACCAGTGGTTCCCAGCCTTAAGCACCCAGATGTTCTTGGGTTATAACTCCCCAAAAATCCTGGCCAGCATAGTTAGTGGTGAAGGTTTCTGGAACTAAAGTCCAAGCACATCTGGGGACCCAAGGTTAGGAGCCACTGGTATAGAGGTCTGCCAGTTAGGCAGTGATTGAAATCCTGTTTGAATTCCCCAATACAGCAATAAATACACAGCTCTACATCTGGGAAACATCCAGTAGCAGGCATTCGGAGGATTGTCCTTCAGCAAGAGACATCAGTGATAAAGTATAAGTGAGAACCAAATGCCTTCTAACTTTGACTAGCTAACGTTTTTAGGGCCACTCCAGTTCAAGACATTTTGTTGCCTGATTTAAAGATCCAACTGGCATCTTGATTCAATCCTTGTACTGGGGAGGATTTACTATGAAACCAATGATGCTTTGAGCTTCATGGCCTCTAATCCCAGAAGGGCTTGAGAAGCAACTTGAGTCCAAGTTTTTAACGCATTTGTGGTGATCTTCCATGAAACAACGTCCCAGCAAAGAGTACTCCTTAAGGCTTCAAGCTTTGGGGGGAGGGGCAAAATGTAGGTCTGCCACTACCTTACACAACATAAGAGGCTGGCCCTCTGATTTCTCCTGTGGACAAAGCTCTCTATTTTAGCTCAGTGCTTAAGGATAGAAGGTAGGCTGCATGTTGTGTCTACCACCCAGCACTATTTCTGTCTCACGCTCTAATGATACGGGTTATGTGCTATTCCTCTATGCAACTATTCAGCACTACAAATCTGCCTTCGACAACTGCTCAAGAGCCTTTCTCCCCCACCGTGCTTAATTTAATCTTGCTTTGATTGTTCCAAGACGGTACAAATTAAGCTCCAAACATTGCCAAAAGAAAGATGTTCCAACTGGTCTTGCTAATGATCCCTAAAAGTTCAAACCAGACAGACTGAAGGGACTTTAATAAACAGCCTTCAAACCCAACAGTGAAAATCCCAAGCATTTAGAATCACTAAAAATATTTGCAGCTACATTATTCCTGTCAAGCAAGATGAAACAGTAAACCTACTGAGGACACCTAACTTGGGAGTGATAATTGTGGATTGAACATTAAGTGCATCTTACTATTTGCAAGGAATCGGCAGCAGAGGAATGCAGCCTGGGTGAATTTAACAAGGGCAAGATCATTATTTGTGTCTTCAGGGGGGACCAATTATTATTAATCTGCTCTACAGCACTCTAATTGGGCAAAATTATTTAACAAAACGTTATTTTCTCATTCATCCTCTTCACAGCCCCGTGAGGCACAGGAAGGTTTATTATTTCCATTTTAGAGGTACAAAAACTGAGGTAAAGGTTGAGAACATGTAAGATATTCTGGTTTTGGACCAGATTTCAAGGAAGGCTCAATTACGATTTGTAAAGACAGGTCAGGGGTAATTTCCTGGGCCTCCATTTTGCAAGGACCCCAAAGATGCATGCAACTCAATCTTTCATATTGAAACAGAAGCTGGTGGATTTGGGTCTTGATCTACAAGGGGCAGTCATCTATCTAAAGGCATCCTTTATTTGAGGGGTTACACTTAATTAAAAATTAATAAGCATAAAAAGAGAGAGCAAGGTTTATTGGAGTTACTCAACAACTGGTAGCACCTGGACAAAAACTAAGGAACCACATAGCTGCTTTTAGCTATTCTTTCCATGCGGAAAGGCTCCAAAATTGCACTTTTGTATTGAATAATTATATTTACTATCTTCAATTTTGTATTTAAGGTAGGTTTTGCCATATTAGAGCAGATCCATGATAATCAATGGCCCAAACAAGTTAATGTCTACTTTAAGGTCCACCAATTTTACTAAAGTCCATCCATTCATCCATTAATTCACTATTTTTATGTTCCACCCATATAGCGGCAAGCCACTACTCTGAGCAGGTTGCAGGAAACTAAAACGCACACCTGGCCAACATGCTCAACGCACACACATATAACATATAGACCAAACTAAACAATCTCTGGTGGCAATGGCAAACAAAATTCAAATTTCACTGGTCAGTGAGAAAGTGGGGGGGGGTTTAAAGGCCTCCTTAAAAGCTCATATTTCACACATTTCCTGAAGGCCAAGAGGGAGGGAGCCTGGCCTATGTTCCTAAGCATGATTAATTCTTGCTCTACAACCTATAATAATGATTTCTATATATCGATTCACTGTCAGCAGATCTTTTGCCTACCTTCTGCCAATGCATACTTCCAACGTATGATGACTGGTAGGGGGTTCAAGATTTGTGACTTATATAAGGTGTGGTTTTACCTGCACCATCCCGCGGCGAAGCGGCAATAGCTATCCTGGTTTCCTAAACCTTAGCCCAAACTGTATCCGCTATATCACCCTAGCCTTAGCGATGCATAAATGGCTTTGATAGGAGACCATAACAATCCAACTTGTAAAGAAGATTGTTTGCTCTCTGTGTGTGTGTGCTGGAACAAGCCATCAACAGCTTTCCGACTTGCAAAGAAGATCTCTCTCTCTCTCTCTCTCTCTCTCTCTCTCTCTCTCTCTCTCTCTCTCTCTCTCTCTCTCTCTCTCTCTCTGTGTGTGTGTGTGTGTGTGTGTGTGTGTGTTGGAACAACCCACCAACAACTTTCCAACTTGTAAAGAAGATTGTTTGCTCTGTGTGTGTGTGTGTATGTGTGTGTGTGTGTGTGCTGGAACAACCCATCAACAGCTTTCCATATCAAAACCCTGCCAATAAACTATAGTGCCATATAGCCTGGAAACCCCATTTTCTAGGTGACGCACATGACTTTCCTGACTTGGCTTGATGGCGAAAGAAGAAGAAAGACAGGGAGAAAGAATAGATTGATTTCCCCAGAAGCCCTGCTTCTGTTTCCTGCTTGTGATCTGTGGGTCATGGCCATAATTATAGATCAGCTGGTTGGACTCAGTTCAGCTGACAATTTGAAATTCAATTGAAGAGTGATTAGGCATCCTCAGAGCACACTGGACCTGGGGGTTGCTACTGCTGTGTATCTGTGTATGTATGTGTGTTTGTGTGTGCATGTGACTGTGTGTTTTGAGGGGGGGGGGTCCACACGGATAGCAAAGCCTTTTCTTAGCCAACCACCGGTTCCACCTGGACCCCACTACAAATTGTTGTTTTCAATTATCACCTGTGTACTCCTTCCCATGCAACTTATTGATGTTGGATTACACCAACACTGGTATAAATAAGTTATGCTGCCGTTGTAAAAGGCAAGAAAATTTTGTTGTAGCAATTATGTTCGGCAAGACGACAAAAATAAATTTCCACTGCTGCACTTGCAACAACTTGGGGAATTTAAACCTCATAATTTCCATTCATTTTGGATAATTTGAAGTAATTTCTATATGTAATAACTTTTGTAATGAAAAACGCAGCAGTGCTGAAGTGATTTTGGCTCGGCTCTTTTGCTTCCATCCGTTGCTGAAGCCTCCGATGGCATAATGTGGCACACAGAAAAAAAAAGATTTAAAAAAATGAAGAATAAATGATAATATTTCCCTTTCACAGGGATTGAGTAATTCTTTCAGCAAAATCACAAACTAATACCAAGTCTAAATCTCTGTCCATGAAATGAAAAATAAATTGAGTTAAAGAAAGTGAAAGAGTATCAAAGGCCTTGGATGTTTTATTGCGACTTTATTGAATTGAAGCCATCTCTATGTTCTATCACATGTCCCGAGGGGTTCGTGTTCCACAGAAGGGCACGGAGACACTGCCGCCTGTATCCCTAGATCAAAACCCGCAGATTGCTAGAGCAAATCCCTCTGGACAATTCCGTTTCATGATCATTTTAAAATGGAAATAAATAATTTGGGTTTGCCTTTCTTTTTTAAAAAAGTACAAAAATATGAGAAAAGATAGAAGACACGATCGCCTTGTTTAAAGGCATTATTTTTGCGTAAGATGAATAAAGATCTGCTTCTCGTGCCTTTCCTGGGTGGAAGGCACTCATCTCTAAGAAGGAACAGGGAACCCATATGAAACTATCCCTTATTTAACAAAAGCATGAATACGATACTACCTTAGATAACACTTTTTTCTCCCCAGTGAGGATGCTTTTGTTACCATGTTGTTCCAGTTAGTTACTTGAATCATAATTTGGTTTGTTTGTGTTCATCATTTATATCCCATTATATGAGCTCGTTTGGGTAGTTCAGTGATTTACGCATTTGTCTGCAGAGGCAGAGGCTGAAACTGTATAAATGGGCATGTATCCTCATCAGTTGATGATGACCGCAACAGGAAATACAGTGGCACCTCAACTTACGAATTAAATCTGTTCCAAATGCATGCTCTTAAGTCGAACTACTCTTAAGTTGGGGTACCTATCTAAAAAATTGAAATAAAAAAGTTAAAAATAAAAAATTGTAATTTGAGCAGAGCATATTAAAATTTGTAAGGCGGCAGTTAAAATGCCAATAGTTTTCCACTCTTAATTCAAATTGCTCTTAAGTTCGGGCTGCTCTTAAGTCGGGGTACCACTGTAACAGCACATGTATTATGTTGTGGGTTGAGACACTTCAGAAGCTACAGAAGAATATCACATTCCTGGGATTCCATGTTGGGGATTTCTCAAGTGGCCACTGCTTTTCCTATAACAACAATACTCTTGTACAGTCCCCCCCCCCCATGTCAATAGTTCATAGCTGCCTAACATCACAGCCATCAAAGACAGAGAATTCAGGGAAGTTCATATGTGTGTGAACCCGCTCCTTATTTCCTGTCTCCCCCATTCCCCAAAGATGAACCATACCTGTTCAAGAAAAGTCTCTTTCCCCAAATGGATTGTGAAGCTGTCAAGCTTTAAAAAGGAAAGCCATGTCAAGAGGTAGTACACCTCTAAACACAAGGTCGTAGAAAGCAACAGCGGGAGACCTCTGATAAGAGCTGTCTCTTAATGGAATGTGCTACCTTGGGAGGTGATGGACTCTCCTTCATTAGATACTTTTTCTTAAAAAAACAAAGAGTTTGATAGGCACCTGCCTGTCTTGTTTTAGTTTAATGTACTGTATTAATGTTTTAGTTGTTGATTTTCTGCACTGGCATTGGGTTGGACTTGTTCAGTCATGTCCAACTCTTCGTGACCCCATGGACCAGAGCACGCCAGGCCCTTCTGTCTTCCACTGCCTCCCGGAGTTTGGTCAAACCCATGTTGGTTGCATTGATAACACCATCCAACCATCTCATTCTCTGCCCTCCCCTTTTCCTTTTGCTTTCAATCTTTCCCAACATCAGGGACTTTTCCATGACTCCTCTCTCCTCATGAGGTGGCTAAAATATTAAAGCCTCAGCTTCAAAATCAGTCCTTCCAGTGAACATTCAGGGTTGATTTCTTTCAGGATGGATAGGTTTGATCTCCTTGCAGTCCAGGGGACTCTCAAGACTCTCCTCCAGCACCACAGCTCAAAAGCGTCAATTCTTCAGCGATCAGCCTTCTTTATAGTCCAGCTCTCACTTCCATACATCACTACTGGAAAAACCATAGCTTTGACTATTTGGACCTTGTCGACAAAGTGATGTTTTTGCTTTTTAAGATGCTGCCTAGGTGACTCTTTTGATCCCATCCTATTTTCCACTTGTACGAAGCCCTGATGAATCCACTGGGCTCTACAAACAGAGGGCAGAACCTACCTCACCATCTCCGTAATTTTCTTCATATCAGTATTGCTAAGTCTGAAGAGGAGATATTCCTGCCCATGGGGGTGCTTTACAGTTATAGAGCAAGAGCCCAGCTTTTCTGGCATTCATGTTTATATAGAGCTTGCACACAAAGGGGGGGGGGGGTCTTTCTTTTGCTGACTCAGCAAGGTTCAGCACTCATGGATTGGTTTTCTGCGACACCAAGAATCCTAGTCTGTGGCCTTCCCAGATGTACCCTGTTTCCCTGAAAATAAGACCTACCCCCAAAATAAGCCCTAGCAGGATTTCCATGCATTTGTTAAATATAAGCCATACCCTGATAATAAGACATAGTGATGGGCGTGGCTGTGCCTGCACACACGCACACACACACACAAATAGCACACATTGCCCCTCCCTTTCCATCCATGGTCTCCCCCCCCCTTCGCTTGGGCCACCAAAGTTACCATACTTTGTAGCATGTTTGCTAGCAGTTCCTGTTTCCCAAAAAATAAGACCTACTCCAAAAATAAGACCTAGTGCATCTTCTTGGGAAAAAATAAATATAAGTGTCTTATTTTCGGAGAAACACGGTATCTGATTTAGGTGCTCTAGGCTGCTGGACTAGAAAGGGCTTAACTCTCATTTTGCCAGTGTTATCTGCTCATTTTGGTACCATATTTGTTTATTTGTTTATTTCAGGTAAAATATTACGTATTTTGCTGAATGCATCACGTGTTTTGAACTGGGGTACATTTTAGTTTTCTTCCTTTTCTTCCACCCCACCAGACTCTACTTTCTGCTGCAAGACAACTACCTATGGCCCTATTCTTAAGAGACCACTCTGAGTTCTTCATGTTCCATTATAAATAGATTTTGTTATGCTGCTTGTTACTCCAGACAGCTAGGTAGTGCAAGGACATTGTAGCAGCACTTATTGCACACAAAGGCAGAAAAAATATTCTGAAAAACCTTCTAGAGCAGTGTTCCCCAACCCCCGGTCCGTGGATGAATCGGCACCGGGCTGCCGCCGCGCCACCACCACCCGCAATCGGCCCCCCCGCCGCTGAGACCCCCCGCAAGTGACCGCGACCCCCCGCCACCGCCGCGACCCCCCGAAATCGTCCCCGCCACCGCCGCAATCACCCCCGCCCCGCCGCTGCCGCCACGACCCCCCACAATCGCCGCCGCCCCCCGCCGCCGCCGCCCCCCCCCCCGCCGCCGCAATCGTCCCCACCCGGCCGCCGCCGCCGCGACCCTCCGCAATCGTCCCCGCCGCCGCCGCAATCGCCCCCATCCCGCCGCCGCGACCCCCCCGCAATCGCCCCCGTCCCGCCGCTGCCGCCACGACCCCCCCCGCAATCGCCCCCGTCCTGCCACCGCCGCCGCAATCCCCCCCGCAATCGTCCCCGCCGCCGCCGCAATCGCCCCCATCCCGCCGCCGCCACGACCCCCCCCGCAATCACCCCCGTCCCGCCACCGCCGCCACGACCCCGCCGCCGCCGCAATCCCCCCGCAATCGCCTCCGCCCCGCCGCCGCCGCCGCGGCGACGACCCCCCCGCAATCGTCCCCGCCACCGCCGCCGCCGCCGCAATTGCACCCCCCGCAAACGCCCCCGTCCCGCCGCCGCCGCCGCGACCCCCCCGCAATCGCCCCGTCCCGCCGCCGCGACGACCCCCCCGCAATCGCCCCCGTCCCACCATCGCCGCCGCCGCTGTGACCCCCCGCAATCGCCCCCGCCCCGCCAGAAAGAAAGAAAGAAAGTAAGGAGAGAGGGAGGGAGGGGGGAGGGGGGGAAGAAAGAAAGAAAGAAAGAAAGAAAGAGAAGAAAAGAAAGAAAGAAAGAAAAAGGAAGGAGGGAGGGAGGGGGAGGGAGGGAGGGGGGAAGAGAAGGGAAAGAAAGAAAGAAAGAAAGGAGGGAGGGAGAAAGATAGAAAGGAAGGAGGGAGGAGGGAGGGAGGGAGGGGGGGAAGAAAAGGGAAAGAAAGAGAAAGAAAGAAAGAAAGAAAGAAAGAAAGAAAGAAAGAAGGGAGGGGGAGGCAGGGAGGGAGGGGGGAGGCAGGGGGGAAGAAAAGGGAAAGAAAGAAAGGAGGGAGGGAGAAAGAAAGAAAGAAAGAAAGAAAGAAAGAAAGGGGGAGAAGGAGGAAGGGAGAGAGAGAGAAAGAAAAAGAAAGAAGGGAGAAAGGAAGGAAGGAAGGGAGGGAGGGAGGAAGGAGAGGAAGAGGAAGGAACAAAGAAAGAAAGAAAGAAGGAGGGAGAAGGAGGAAGGGAGGAAGAAAGTAAGTAAGTAAAGGAAGGAGGGAGGGAAAGAAAAAGAAAGGGAGACAAGGAGTGAGGGAGAGAGAGGAAGAACGAAAGGAGGAGGAGGAAGGAAGGAAGAAAGAAAATGAGGAAGAAAGGAAGAAAAAGAAAGGGAGGGAGGGAGGGAAGGAAGGAAATAAAGAAAGAAAGAAGGGAGAGGAGAGGAGAGAGGAAGAAAGAAAAAAGAAAAGGGGAAAAAAGAAGAAGAAAGGAGAGTGGGAGGGAAGGAAGGAGAGGAGGGGGGAGGAAGAAAGAAAGAAAGAAAGAAAGAAAGAAAATGAGGAAGGAAGGAAAGAAAGAAGGGAAGGAAGGAGGTAGAGTAGGAGGGAAGGAAGGAAGGAAAGAGAGGGAGGGGAGGGAGAGAAATAAAGAAAAAAGAAAGAAGGGAGAGGGAGGGAGAGAAAGAAAGAAGGGAGAGAAACAGGAAGGAAGGAAGGAAGGAAGGAGAGTGGGAGGAAAGAAAGAAAGAGGGAGGAAGGGAGAGAGAGAGAAAGAAAAGAAAGAAGGGAGAGGGGGAGGGAGGGAGAAAGAAAGAAAGAAGGGAGGGAGGAAGAGAGGGAGGGAGGGAGAAAGAAAAGGGAAAGAAAGTAAGGAGGGAGGGAGGGAGGCCTCATGTCAAGGAAGGGCAAAGGGTCCCAAGACCTCACGGCGGCTGGGTAGCCCCTGGGGGGGGGGGGAAATGCAAGGAAGTAAAAACAGTGTTTCCTTGCAGCGATGCCAAGGACTCATCGCACAACACTGGCTCTTCGGCTTGAGTATGGAGATGAGCACCGTCCCCTAGAGTGGGAAACGACTAGCACGCATGTGCGTCAGCGGCCGGGGGGGGGGATTTACATTTTTTATCTTATTAAATCAAAACAAGCGGGCCAGGGAAAAATTATCAAGCATTTACCGGTCCACGGTGATAAAAAGGTTGGGGAGCACTGTTCTAGAGGAATGGTTCCAAACATTTTTCGGGTCATGACCCCCTTTAGCCAAGTAACCAGCAGCCCCAGTCAGAATTGGATAAACAGGCTGTAGTCATCATTCCCCAACATGGTGGCACCATTGGTGCTGATTCTGCTCACAGCACTCCTGCTGCTACTGATTCCACCCACCATCACCACCCCTTTAAAACTGGGGAGGGGACAGGCTGGGGGAAGTTAAAGGGCTTCAAAGATGGGACAGAAGGACATCACGCAGGCAAGGGACAAAACCTTCACCCAGAGAGGATCCCCCTCAGAAAATGGCACAAAGCTTTTCCTTGGGCCCATCACAGGAGAGGTGGGCCGTTTGTGTGGGGATTCGTTGTGTGAGGTTTTCCCCTTCTTTTTTTCCCCTTCTCTTCTTCAGGTTCCTTGGAAATGACACACGTCTGAGTTAAAATCCCTTACCTGTGGAGATTATATTATAACACTGGCATTTCCTTTCGGGTTTTTAGTCCAAAATAGTCACAGACATCCTTTTTCAGAAAACAGAGGCTTATTTCTTTCCCAAAGGGCCTGTCCCCCCCCCCCACACACACACACACACTTTGAAAGATCAAGGGGAAAATTGTTTGACAAGGGCTACAATATGTATTTATTTTATTTATTTTATTTATTTATGTTTACAACTTATATGCCACCCACTACCAAAGGTCTCTGGATGGCTTACAATCAAAGAATTAAAACAGTTAAAACATAGAATATAAATAAATAATTAAAACAATAATAAAAGCCTTACACTAAAATCATTACACTAAAATTGCCATCAGAGGACCCACAATCTATATTGTGTCAATTAAAAATATATAAGGTGATCCATCACACACACACACACCTCTTTGTGAGCTTTAGAAGTCCCAACCCCTGGGTTGGGAAGTATTGGCTTAGAAATATCTAGTCTGTTGTATCAGATAGGATGTTGGACCTGGGTTCAAATTTTGATCACAAACACATGGGTGTGTGAGTGTGGTGGGTGAGGGCTACCACTAGAACCATTCCTTAACTGTTTCCCTTTCTGTGGAAGTCCTGTTAGGATCCTTGTCATTTGGTTCCTACTTGATGGCATATACCAGTGTTCCCCAACCCCCGGGCCGCGGACCGGTGCCGGTCCGTGGATGAATCGGCACCGGGCTGCCGCCGCGCCACCCCCCCTGCAATCGCCCCCCCCGCCGCTGAGACCCCCCGCAAGCGACCGCGACCCCCCCGCCACCGCCGCGACCCCCGAAATCATCCCCGCCGCCGCCGCAATCACCCCCGCCCCGCCGCCGCCGCCACGACCCCCCACAATCACCGCCGCCCCGACGACGACGACGTGACCCCCCCGCCGCCGCAATCCCCCCCGCAATCGTCCCCACCCGGCCGCCGCCGCCGCGACCCTCCGCAATCGTCCCCGCCGCCGCCGCCACGACCCCCCCGCAATCGCCCCGTCCCGCCGCCGCCGCTGCCACGATCCCCCCGCAATCGCCCCCCTCCCGCCGCCGCCGCGACCCCCCCCGCCGCCGCAATCCCCCCCGCAATCGTCCCCCCGCCGCCGCCGCAATCGCCCCCATCCCGCCGCCGCCACGACCCCCCCCGCAATCGCCTCCGCCCCGCCGCCGCCGCAGCGACCCCCCCCGCAATCGTCCCCGCCACCGCCGCCGCAATCGCACCCCCCGCAATCGCCCCCGCCCCGCCAGAAAGAAAGAAAGAAAGTAAGGAGAGAGGGAGGGAGGGGGAGGCAGGGGGGGGGAAGAAAAGGGAAAGAAAGAAAGAAAGAAAGAAAGAAAGAAAGAAAGAAAGAAAGAAAGAAAGAAAGAAAGAAAGAAAAAGAAAGAAAGAAAGAAGGGAGGGAGGGAGGGAGGGAGGGAGGGAGGGGGAGGGAGGGAGGGGGAAGAAAAGGGAAAGAAAGAAAGGAGGGAGGGATAAAGAAAGAAAGAAAGAAAGAAGGGAGGGAGGGAGGGAGGGAGGGGGGGAAGAAAAGGGAAAGAAAGAAAGAAAGAAAGAAAGAAAGAAAGAAAGAAAGAAAGAAAGAAAGAAAGAAAGAAGGGAGGGGGGAGGCAGGGAGGGAGGGGGGAGGCAGGGGGGAAGAAAAGGGAAAGAAAGAAAGAAAGGGGGAGAAGGAGGAAGGGAGAGAGAGAGAGAAAGAAAAAGAAAGAAGGGAGAAAGGAAGGAAGGGAGGGAGGAAGGAGACGAAGAGGAAGGAACAAAGAAAGAAAGAAAGAAGGAGGGAGAAGGAGGAAGGGAGGAAGAAAGTAAGTAAGTAAAGGAAGGAGGGAGGGAAAGAAAAAGAAAGGGAGACAAGGAGTGAGGGAGAGAGAGGAAGAACGAAAGGAGGAGGAGGAAGGAAGGAAGAAAGAAAATGAGGAAGAAAGGAAGAAAAAGAAAGGGAGGGAGGGAGGGAAGGAAGGAAATAAAGAAAGAAAGAAGGGAGAGGAGAGGAGAGAGGAAGAAAGAAAAAAGAAAAGGGGGAAAAAAGAAGAAGAAAGGAGAGTGGGAGGGAAGGAAGGAGAGGAGGGGGGAGGAAGAAAGAAAGAAAGAAAGAAAGAAAGAAAGAAAGAAAATGAGGAAGGAAGGAAAGAAAGAACGGAAGGAAGGAGGTAGAGTAGGAGGGAAGGAAGGAAGGAAAGAGAGGGAGGGGAGGGAGAGAAATAAAGAAAAAAGAAAGAAGGGAGAGGGAGGGAGAGAAAGAAAGAAGGGAGAGAAACAGGAAGGAAGGAAGGAGAGTGGGAGGAAAGAAAGAAAGAGGGAGGAAGGGAGAGAGAGAGAGAGAAAGAAAAGAAAGAAGGGAGAGGGGGAGGGAGGGAGAAAGAAAGAAAGAAAGAAGGAAGAGAGGGAGGGAGGGAGAAAGAAAAGGGAAAGAAAGAAAGAAAGTAAGGAGGGAGGGAGGGAGGCCTCATGTCAAGGAAGGGCAAAGGGTCCCAAGACCTCACGGCGGCTGGGTAGCCCCTGGGGGGGGGGGGAATGCAAGGAAGTAAAAACAGTGTTTCCTTGCAGCGATGCCAAGGACTCATCGCACAACACTGGCTCTTCGGCTTGAGTATGGAGATGAGCACCGTCCCCTAGAGTGGGAAACGACTAGCACGCATGTGCGTCAGCGGCCGGGGGGGGGGCATTTACATTTTTTATCTTATTAAATCAAAACAAGCGGGCCAGGGAAAAATTATCAAGCATTTACCGGTCCACGGTGATAAAAAGGTTGGGGAGCACTGGCATATACGACATAGCTACCATCTAGTGGCCATTTCTAATACTGCAACTTGTACAGTGGTACCTTGTATAAAGAGGAACTAATTCGCTCCAAATGAAATTCTGTTAAACAAATTTTCCTTTGTACAAATTTCTCATAGGAATGCATTGAAAATGGATCAGTCCCTAATCACTACTGTTTTCCTATTGTAAGGATTTGCCCCCTAGGCGATTCTATTAAACGATGTTCCCGTATCTCCGGAAATTTTTTTCCTTGAAGCGGATTTTCTGTTAAACAAACCACTTGTTATACGAGGGTCCACTGTATTTAAAAATTCTGTTATGTGCCAAATCTCACCTAACTTATTTCAATCTTAGGGTGCTTTTACACGACCTCTAAAATCCGAGGCAAAGGGCTCCCAGATCCAGAGCTTAAAAATGTTTTCCCACCACCTCCGGACTTTAAAAAAAAATTAAGTACAACCATGCCCACCTAAGCGCGTCCGAGCGCACTTTTCAAGTACCTGGCCTTCAGGAGGTAAAACATCTTCCAATGCGGATTGTAAGCCGGCTCCCTCGCCTTCTGTTTGGTTTTTTTGTCCCCATCGCCCCTTTAAGAGACTGGAATCATGACTGGGCTGCTTGGAGCTGCTTCGACCGGCAGAGGGAGGTGAGCTTACATTTTTTACCTCCCTTTTTTTCTCCCTCCCCTCGCAGACAGGAACAATGGAGTGCGGAGGGGTGGGAACACAGGAAGAGCGACAAACCCCCACGATCTCTGGTCTGAATTTAAGTTGACACTGGATTTTAGAGGTCGTGTAAAAGCGCCCTTAGTAGGCTGTTAAGGTAAATGAGATATTTAAGGGATGGTTTACTGCCGCCGCCCCCCAGTGAATTTCCATGGCCAAGAGGGGATTTGAAACCAGGTCGCAGAAGGACAACAAAACAGGGCCAGCCTAGCTTCTTATGGGAGGGAGTTTGAGGGCCTAGGAGCAGTGACAGATGAGGGACCTTCTTTTCCTTTCCTTTCCAAACACATCTGGGAATTCTGTGTAAACGTCTAGCTGGGCAGAGAGGCCAAAGCAATCAAATACAAGTTCAAAGAAAATGATGCCCTGCCTCACCCTGGAGGATTCAGCAAACCCAACAAGGAAACAATTAAAACCCAGCCTAAAAGCAAAGGGCATGCTGTGGCCAAGGTTGATTGTGAAACCAAACCCAGGATCTGGACAGGTAGTAGGGATAATGTCATAGGGTGACCCTGAGCCGCACCTGATACCAGATCACAAAGAGCTGGGTTGAAGATAAGGATAGAATTATACACAGAACAGATGGAAAACATGGCCTTATACCTGGAAGAAGTAGATGCAACGGGGCACACCCCAGAATAACTCTAGTTATGGAAACAAGGCCCATGAGACGGGTTGCTTCAATGCCCAGGTTTTGGATGAATATCAGGAAAAACTTCCTATTTGAGCTGTACAGCAATGGAACCAATTGCCTCAAGAGGTGGTGAGTGTTCCTCTCCACCACTGGAGGCATTCAAGAGAAATTTGGACACCCACTTGGCAGATGTTCTTTGACTGATGGAGCAGGGGTGGGGTGGGGTTAGACTTGGTGGCCTTGTAGGCCCCTTCCAAGTTCACTATTCTATGATTCTATGAATATTCTGCATTTTCAACCGTTGCAGAAAAAAAAACAGAGCTTCCAATACCTTAAAAGCATAAGGGGGATCCAAGTGGAAGAAGTTGTACAAAGTGTTCAATCGTTGAATACTTTGCCTGTTTCCACTCTATTCTGCTCTGGTCAGACCCCACCTGGAGTACTGTATCCAGTTCTGTGCACCTCAATTTAAAAAGGATGTTGACAACCTCGAGCGGGTGCAGAGGAGGGCGACCAGGATGGTTGAAGGTCTGGAAGAAATGTCTTATGAGGAACGGCTTAGGGAGCTGGGAGTGTTTAGCCTTTCAAAAAGAAGGCTGAGAGGGGATATGATAGCTATGTTTAAATATTTGAAAGGATGTCACATTGAAGAAGGGACTGGTTTGTTTTCCACGGCTTCAGAGACTGGGACTCGGGGCAGTGGTTTCAAACTACAGGAAAAGAGATTCCAATTTGAACATTAGGAAGAACTTCCTGACGGTTACAGCTGTTTGGCAGTGGAATATGCTGCCACGGAGGGTGGTGGAGTCTCCTTCTTTGGAGGTTTTTAAGCAGAGGCTGGATGGCCATCTGTCGGAAATACTGTGATGGGGGTTCCTGCATGGCAGGGGGTTGGACTGGATGGCCCTTGAGGTCTCTTCCAACTCTGTGATTCTATGATTCTATGGTCCTCGCTAGAGTAGGCCCCTTGACTCAGTGGGATTTCCATAAGTCAGCAGCTGATACAATGGGTCCACTCCTAACTGAAGTTTGTGATATGATATTGGCCTGTATGCTTATTAATTTATGACATTTGTGTCCCTACCTTTTCTCTAACGAGCTCAAAGTGTATTTTTATTACTCTCTCACATTAAAAAAAAACCTACCCCTCAGAGTTATCTGCTGGGTGTACAATCTGTTAAAAATAAAAGGTACAGCCATAATATAACCTATTGCTCCCTCCTCACCCCTCTCTGTGTGGTTGTATTGTGTTGTCTGCAAGAACCAAGTGGTAGAAGCTTGGATGAATAATCAAGAATGACTCAATGAGCTTCATGGAATCCAATCCTGGGTTTCCTCACTCTGAATGTGACTCTTTAAACACCACATGGAATGAGGCACTCTTGCGATGGTCAATAATATTTCTTCAAGAAAAATGCTGCAGAAAGGGAATTGGAGGCCAGCAAGCTTCAGAGAGGAAGAGGAGGACTGGACTTCCCTCATCCTCCTTTTATTTTTAAAACTGGACCTTAGATTCGTTTTAGACATGGGCACGACCAGAAAAAATGATGGTCCGAGTTTTCGTTTGTCGGAACGGGTCTGTTTCGGGTCGTTTCCGTTTGTCGCGAAATTTTTCAAAAATTTGTCGTTTCTGTTTGTCGTTTGTCGTTTCCACCGCAATTTAGTGCAATTTGACTTCCCAGAGCATAGGGGCGTCCTGCAATCAGGGCCGGCGCTAGGTGTTTTTGCGCCCTAGGCAGCGGGCAGGGCGGGGGGCGGGTGGCGGGGGGGAGGTGCGGGCGGGCGGCGGTGGCGGGGGGGCCATGGGTGGGCAGTGGCCGCGGGCGGGCGAGTGGGTGGGCGGCGGCGCGGGCCGCAGGCGGGTGGCGGCGCAGGCAGACGGGCGAGTGGGCAGTTAGGATATCATTTAGGATAGAGGTTCTGTTCTTGGCTTGCACCCCAAATGTATGTGTGTGCAAGCAAATTGAAGTTGGGAAAATAGAAAATAAATGGTAGTATATAATATATTTTTAAAATAAATCCACACTTCCCACTCCCAGTCGAACCTCCCCCTTTATGCAATATCAGAAAAAAAATCCTCAAACTGCCAGAGAAGAAATAAAGAATAAACTGCTATTCCCTTCAGCAGACAAAGCTGTAGGGAATCAAAGAAATTATTTTCTAAATTCAATTCCCTCCCTGCCTGCCTAATGGCCCAATACATGTTTCTGCCTGAGACAGAGTAGCGAATGAGACTTCTACCCACACAAATTAAGGTGGATAGGAGAATACAAAGACAACATGTCAGCAGAAAATTAGATATTAAAGGAAATGCAGTGGTACCTCGGCTTACGAATTTAATCCGTTCCAAATGCATGCTCTTAAATTGAACTACTCTTAAGTCAGGGTACCTATCTAAAAATTTGAAAAAATAAGTTTAAAAATCAAAAAATGGGAAAAAATATATGTAAGTCGAGCAGACCATATCTAAAATTTGTTAGGCGACAGTTAAAATGCCAACAGCTTTCCATTCTTAAGTCGAATTGCTCTTAAGTCGAGCTGCTTTTGTTGGGGTACTGCTGTACATGCAATTTATAATTTTTGCTTTCTCTCCAGTGATCAGATTACCTTAGAGATTCCAGCCTCAGCAATCAGACTTGCAAAATACGCTCATGTTTACCTTCCATTGACCCATCATAAAACAAAGCATGGCTAAATGCATGATACAGAGGTGAGGAAAAGCATGAGGCAGAGACCTATTTTTCACTTTTTGATGGAACACAGCTTTTAAATAAATGCTAAACATGTTGTCTGCTTTTGCTCTTATTCTGCCCCCTAAAAGAAAAATATCACAACTTCCCCATTTTTCTGTGTTAGTAAAGCTGTTTTAAGAGCAAACTAAGTAACAAACCCTTTCAGGATACCACGCCTGCTGCCTCAGGTAACTACTTCTCAACTTGTCTAATGGCAGGACTGGGCCTGATGGAGACTGAAATCCAGAAATTTCTGAGGGGCAAAATCTTCCCCAGCCTTGCAACAGTAGAAAACTCATGTGGCAGATGCCAGAACACCACAGCTCTTGTCAGGACCATAACAAAGAGCGGGTCTAGCCTAATCATTTGGTAGAATGAGGCAGCTGCCTCAGGCAGCAGACTCTGGGAGGCAGCTGCAAAGAGTTGTTGGAATGATAGGAACTTCCTATGCCATGCAACCGGCCCTACACCTTCTAGGCCAGATGAGGTAGAAGATGCTGTCCCACTGCTTGAGCTGAAGCAAAATTCAACGGCCACTGAGGTGGCTTTTGTGGGAGGGGTTGCCATCATGTCCTCCTTAGTCAGCGAAAAGATTTGGGCCTCCCCTGACAAAAAGCCCAGCCCACGATGTCTGTTTACATACCACAAAAAGAGACAACCTACATCACACACATACCCCTCAAAGCCACTGATCTGCATAAAAGTGTGTGTGCTAATTTATAAGTATAGACACAAAATAATATATACACCGAATCATGGTATTCCTCACCTGAATGGGAAGACAGTAATGAGATGACCTATAGTATGTACCCGCCAAGTCTTTAAATTGGCTAAATCCTGCCCTTTAAAAAGAGAACAGCTTCAAATAAAATCTTTAAGAAAAGGAGCAGTTGGGTGTTTTGCCCTTCAGCGGAGGCCCAGTTAGGGGGGTCTGGCCTTTTCCTCTTTTCTGTAGCTCATGGCCAACGTGCCCATCTCCCTCCTCCTTCCCTCTTAGATATTAATAAAAAGAGTTAAGGTTTTAATTCGCACTTTGTCACTCTCTGCTCCAGCCAGTGAGTTAACAGGAGGAACAGATTGCTCCCAGCCAGCTAGCTCAAGTTATAATTATAGGTCAAAAGTCACAACGGCCAGCCACATTATTGACACTTATCTCAGTAATCTTTAACCTTTTGTGGCAAGAGATCTCTGGTGAAAAATAGAAAACAAACAAAGGCTGGGCACTGAAGAGTAATGACTCAAATAGATTCATTCTGTTTGAGCCCAGTTCAGCCATTAACTTTCAAAGCCTCCCTCCACTCTTTCTTTCTTTCTTTCTTTCTTTCTTTCTTTCTTTCTTTCTTTCTTTCTTTCTTTCTTTCTTTCTTTCTTTCTTTCCTTTCCTTTGCTTGTAACTTCCTATGAGACCGAAAAATGCACATTATATCCAGTTCTTGTCCTGGCACCTGGGCAAACCAAACAGGCAGGCGTGTGATAATTACCAGCCTAATGGCCCCATCTATAAAAGCCAATTAGGTTCTATGACACTGATGTTCATAGGTCAGAATCATAAAACAGAAATGCCTCAGATGAGAGCACTTCGATTTGCATGGGCCTGCGCCCATGTAGCATCCTGGGTGTGGTAAAGAGACCTTGAAGGAAGGTGGATTTTGTGTGTGTGTGTGTGGTGGTGAGTTGTTGATGGGTGGTGTGGTTGTTTGTTTTTTAATGATGGCCTGCTGCAGAAATGAGCTGCTGCCGATCTTCTAACATTCAGAGAAATCTGCAAATTAAGCAGGGCATTTGTTTATTTAAGGCATAGGTGTCAGGTTTTACCTGGCACTGGCCGGGACTGGAGGGGTAATGTGCGCACGCATGTGGTAGTGTGCACGTGTGCAAAAAAACAAACCCAAACATCAACACGCACACCTCCTCCACTCCTGCCGCCAGCATCCAGCAGGGACCACTCTCAGACAGCCCCCACCCCCGCTCCCATGCCTAATGAGCCGATGAGCCAGGGAGCACTGGAGGAGGGGGTATCTTGGCCGGTGGCCTTGGTTGGTTCCAGAGTGCCCCTTATTTGGGAAATGGGCAGTGGGCGCAAGAAGGCAGGTGACCAAGCGCACAGCTATTCCAGCTGCGCCACACCAAGGCAAGCCGGAGAGGTGGAGTCAGTGTCCAGTGGGCACACCTTCCTGGCCATAGAGGAGCCGTGGGAGAGCCGTGGGTGTCGGGAGCCTTGTCCCCCTTTCCACTCCACCTCCAGCCTGCTGCGTCTCCTCTCCTCGGGTGTGTGAGACCTACCCAAAATATTCCAATTGGATCTGGTTGGAAAGGTAGAATCAACAGTTTCAGAGGTCAAGAATTTGCATTGAGTGTCACAGTCCGGAGCTTGTAAGTCTTATCTTTTTGGGGAATCAACTTTCAGAATCTCTCGCCCATTGAACAGTCAGAATGGCTACTGGTTATAATGACTGGGGCATTCTCAATGTTGTACTCAGTGTTGTACTTCAGAACAGAAGTGAAGTGAACTCTGATCTTTTCAGTGCTAGAATACACTCCTTTTAACCCAGTGGTTCCCAACCTGGGGGTCGGGACCCCTTTGGGGGTCGAACGACCATTTCACGGGGGTCTCCATGAGCCAGTGAAGAAAAAGGCACAAACAACTTGGGTCTGGAGGAGGGGGGGGAGAAGGGGGGAAAGAGTGAGTTACAGCTTGATAGGTTGGAGGGGATGTCAGTCAGTGGCACCGGAGGCTGCAATTGGCTGAGGGTGCCTATAGAGGGAAGTGCTCTATGGCCCCTGCGGCAGTGGCCTGGCCATGGGGGCTTGTGGCCTCTTCCAAGCAGGGCAAGGGGTCACCACAACATGAGGAACTGTATTAAAGGGTCACGGCATTAGGAAGGTTGAGAACCACTGCATTAACGCCAATCTGTTTTCATTTTAGCTATATCATATGATTTGACAGTTGTCTGGTATCTGGTGAAGCCAGAGAGGTTGTTGATTTTCCACTGTGCCACCTGTAAGCAGAGCCAATCTGTGGTCTTGGACAAGCTATACAGTGCAAGGGTGCCCCTAAGAGCCATGAGGCAGAACTGAACTGACATCACATGATTATTGTTATTGAACTCCTAGTTCCCTGAGCTCCTTACCCTCTGAAGATGCCAGCCACAGAGTCTGGCGAAACGTCAGGAAGAAAAACTACCAGAACATGGCGAAACAGCTCGAAAAATTCACAACAGCTATAATTGTTGCACTTTGAGAGAGCAGAAGAGGTTTTTTTTTATTTGTTTCTGCTGTTAAATAGTTGGGACTCTGGAATCCTTGTTTCTGCTACAGGATTGGTTGAAATCTGCTAATACAATCTACTATGTCTATCCAGATATCCACTACCACCCTTGTTGTATAGTATTAGCAGTTCCATTAGATCTGTCAGACAATAAAAGAAATCTTAGTCAATAGATCACACATTAAACTAATTTAGAGATTAACAAATTTGATTATAAAAAGCAGAAATTCTAAAGAGTGGTCTTGAGTCCATATGATGCACAAACACTGTATTTCTCCCCTGTATAAGACTATATTTTTGTCTAGAATTATTAGACTAAAAATATACATGGAACTAAGCCAAAGAGAGAGCTGCGTGGTTGCGAAAATGTAACTTTGGGTTGGGAAAGTGGGGGTTGTCCTACACGTGGGTGCATTTATAGACAGAAAAATACAGGTGGGTTGATGCATTTATCTGTAGACCCCATGTGGTGAAATGGATAGTGTAACAGACTAAAGACTCAGGAGATCAAGGTTCAAAGCCCCACTTGGCCATGGAAACTAATTGGGGGGGGGGGTGGAAGTGGCAAAGCCACTCCTTAAATATCTCAGTTGCCTTCAATGCTCTATTAGGGTTGCTATATGTCAGCTCCAACTTGACATCACATCACATCACTATTTATTTGTCAAGAGACCTACATGAGGGTGAATGGGTTGGAGTGCTGTACAGCCTTGAGAAAAGTTGCAGTCCCAGAGCACCACCAGAAGGTAGGTCTGGTTAAACCACTGTTGAGTCCTTTAATCCTAGCAAACAATGGAATGATTACAAATTGTTTTCTGTAAACCACCTTGAGTCTCATCGGGGTAGAAAGCCAGGATGAGATATCAGAAAAATGAATGATAATAAATTAATGAAAACAGCACCAGGTTTCTTCCTTAGTGGGTGAGGGAGATGATGGAAAAACCCCATGTAATTGTATGGGCAAGGGGTGATAGCTCCCATGGTATGGAAAAATGTTTTATTAATTAAGTTGGTAGCTTATTCTTCAGCCTTCTTTGTAGAATACAAAAGTGCCACCACAATACCTTAATAAAATATCAAAATAATATCATTTTCAATAATTTACACATAATAATAAAGGGTCAGCCGCACCTACAGAAATGTAAGATGTTATGTGCCATCAAGTTTCCTCAAAGTTATGGTAACCCTTTGATTGAGCAATCTCCAACACGTTCTGTCCTCAACAGCCTTGCTTAGCTATTATAAAAGCAAGCCTGAGGGTTCCTTCGGGGGGTCAGTCCATCACACATTTTGTCTTCCTCTTGCCTTCAACCTTCTCCAGCATTATTTTTTTCCAGACAATCCTGCCTTCTCATGATGTGCCCGAAGCAAGACAGCCTCGGTTCCAACATTTTTGTCTCCAGAGATAGTTCAGCTTGATTCACCCACTTGTACATCTTTCTATCAATTCAGGATACCTGCAAAGCTCTCCTCCACTATCACATTTCAAACAAATCATTTTTTACTGTCCAGCTTTCACTCCTATCCATGGTGATAGAAAATACAAACATTTGGTTCTGTTTTGTTTCCTACTTTTTCATTCAAGTCACTTATGAATAGAAGCATGGCTTGTTTTTATGTGATAAATTTCCTCTTGGATGTTTTCAATAAAAGCTTTTAAATTTCATCTTCTTCAGCCTGTGTAGTTGGAGCATAGACGTGGATAGTGTAATGTTAATAGATTTTCCAAGAAATCTGATTGATATTACAGTATTTGGTTAGACCTTACATTATTATTATTTTTTAATTTATACAACTTATATGCTGACCACTATGCAAAGGTCTCTGGGCAGCTTACAGTAAAAGCAATTAAAACAATTAAAATGCTAAAATACCAACAAATAATTAAAACAATAAAAAAATTTAAATACAAATATAATACAATAAAAACTGCCATCGGACCCATAATTTATGTTATATCAGTTAAAAAACTTCTGGAACAGGAAGGTTTCTATCTGGCACCGAAATGTCATTAATGTTGGCACCAGGCAAATCTCACTCGGGAGGGCATTCAGTAGCCTGGGGGCAGCTGCCAAAAAGGCCCTATACCTGCAAACCATCCCTTTCACCTCCTTGAGGGATGGCTCTTTCAGGAGGCCCCCCTGGCTGGATCTTAATTGCTGGGTAGGTTCATATGGAAGGAGGCAGCCCTTCAGGTATCTTGGTCCTAAGGTGTTTAGGGCTTTATATGCCCTAAGCACATCCGATCTCACCTGATTTTGGAAGCTAAGCAGGGTAGTGGGCTCTAAGCTGTGTTCGATCAAACTCACAGCAGTATTTTCTCCACCTGCGCTCCAGCTGTCTCCCCTCCCGCTTCATCGCCTATAGCTCAGGTGTATACCAAGGAGCCATCCGGGCTCTGCAAATAGGGAGACGGCACTTAGGTGCGATCATGTCAACTGCCCGGGTTATTTCCCTATTCCATAGGGTGGCCTGAGCTTCAACAGGAGCGCCAACCATATCACTGTGGCTTACAGCAACTTGTCATGGAGCCCACCTGGGAACAGGCAACTCTGGATCTAATACTGTGTGATACTCAGGACCTTGTCAGGGATGTGAATGTCACTGAGCCTCTGGGAAACAGTGACCATGCTGCAGTCTCCTTTGCTAGGCCTGTCAGGGGAAGAGTGTCAAGCAAATCAGACACAAAAACCCTTGATTTCTGAATTGCAGACTTCCTTCAGATGAGGAAACTAGTTTGAAAGAAATTGAAAGGGAAGGTAAAAAGGAATCCAATCTCTCCAGAGTGCATTCCCTACTGTGTCTCTAGGAAAAAAGAGCCAGCCTGTGTGGCCTTGGGCTAGCTGCATAGTCCCAGGGCACTCCCAGAAGAAGGGAACGGTAAACTACCTAGGGAACCCTGACTCAATGGCACACAATCATTACCATTATTACTTACTAAAACATATTTAACCAACTAAATGCGCTAAATCTCTTTATAAAAGATTCCAGCACAGAACAGGAATGACATTTTCTGGGTTTCTCAATGACTTTGTCTGTTTCAGCATGGGTAACACAAACAAACAACACAAATAGGAACCCACAATATCGTTGAAAGACTTGCGGTGCTTTCAGAACTCATCCGTTTCATTCAGTGGGAGCTTTCAGAGATTACAACCCAAGTTGATGCTGCAACAAATCTTCCAGTCTTAAAGGCCCCACGAGGTTTGCTTTCCTGTGTGCTTTATCTTGTCTTTGTTATAGAAAAGAGTTTTAAGCCAATTCAGTTGGTAAACTGAGCTTTTAGAGGCAGGATGGATGCCAGCCATTACAGTTTTTACGTACACCGGAACTAAGCTGCTGTATTGAAAACGAGATCAGGTGCTGAGCTCTGGTTGTCACTGATCTTTGTTGTTGCTGTTGTTTTTCTTTAAGGGATACTTTAAGACCAAAGTAATTGAGCTCCATCGAGGGGAACCCAGCATCATCCTAACCTCTCCTAGCACACCTGTGTAGCCTAAGGTGACAGTCACAGTGGCTCATAAAGCCAGCTTTGTTTAACGAGCTGCATATTACAGAGACCGAAGAGCTCACACAAAGGCAGCAAGCACCACCAGTGTCAGTTCATAACCCTGGCAATTGAGATTCCTGGCTCTTTCCTAATAGCCAGTAATAGGGGATTAAGTTGAGACTGGCAGAAGGAGAAGAGTTGGCAGTAGAACGGGCACTCGGTGAAGCTGTGAATACTTTGTAAAACCTGCTTGAGGCTTTGTTGTCGATGCTGTTGTTGGGTTTAAAAAGCAGTAACAATATATTGGGGAAGCTGTCCTGGCAGAGCTGAGGACATTACGTTTTTGAAGTACCTTGTTTCTGTTATTCTTCCTGTAGCAAATGAAGCGAGGTGCCTTGTTAGGATGGAACCCAGAGACTAGTTGCAGGGTCTGTTGTGCACTTTTGCTAGCTTGAACAACAAGAGTAACATAATACAAACCATGGTACTGGTAAGGGGACGGGTTAAAATGTGAATTTGGCTGTGCAGGTGTCTTTCGATAGATGCCTAGAAATGCTTTTAAATGCCCTGGAAATAATGCTTTGTAACGTAACTGGAAATTGGCACTTATTGTGTATATATGGCTGGCTGGGTGGGATTTATATTCCTCCTTTCCTTAGCTGAGCCAAAGGGATTACATGGTTTTCATTCGCAACAGGCTGAGATAAATGGAATGACCGAAGCATACCTGCCAATACTAGCAATGTGGCTCACCCCCCCACTCCAGTCACACTTAGGGTGTTAATTTTGAAATACAACCTTGGTTGCATTCTAACTGCTAATTTAGAAATGACTTGTTACAGATTACTATTAGAGATGGGCACAAATTGAAAAAATGGTGTTTCGTTTTGTTTCATTAAGGAGTTCAGTTTGTTTTGTTTCATTTTTCGTGAATTTTCATAATGAAACAAATAACGAATAACGAAATGAATTTTTTTTCTGTTTCGTGCCCATCTCTAATTACTATATTACTTCCAACCTGTGAACCATTCTGATGTACCCCCAAGTAAGAGCCATGTGAATCATCACTGGCCAGCCTGATGCATCACAAGAATACCTGCAGATATCCTATGATTTGTAGCCCTGCCCTGAGCAGGGTGTTGGACTTGATGGCCTTGTAGGCCCCTTCCGACTTCATGATCCGGTGATTCTATGAAGAAGATCAGAATAAAAGCCCTGTTAAGTTGGAATAAGATATCACATCTGTGAAGATTCTCAGTCATCCAGGTGAGAATCTGTGAAGATTCTCAACCATCATGGCAACTGGACTCCATTTCTTGTGAAACTGAAACATTTCACTACTCATCCAAGTACAGTGGACCCTTGTATAACAAACTGTTTGTATAACATAAAATCTGTACAACATAAAAAATTCCAGAGATAGGGGAAATTTGCTTAAGAGAATCACCTAGGGGGCGAATCCGTACAACATAAAAATGGTCGCAGTTAGGGATTACTCTGTTTTCAATGCATTCCTATGGGAATTTTGTATAAAGGAAAATTTCCTTAACATAATTTCATTTGGATTGGAACGAATTAATTCCTTTATACAAGTTACCACTTGTAGCTCGATCAGTTGAAGGAAAGGTGGTGCAACTTTCCTTCGACTGACGAAGCTACTTGGATGAGTAGTAAAACATTTCAATCTCACAAGAAGTGTTGGTGCAACTTTCCTTCCACCGACGAAGCTACTTCTCATAAGTCCAGTTGCCATGACTCAACTTCCAGATTACAATACATCACAACAATCTGCTAGCCTGTTTCCCATAGTGACCAACTAGGAATGCAGAGATAGGGCCTGAAAACGACTGCTTTCATCCTTCACTGCTCAAAGGAAGCAGCCGATATGCCTTTTCCTTGAATAACTGAAGAGAAGCTCCAATCTGGAGGTACTTTGTGGCAGCAGCTTGCATTTCCATTGGGAGCACTTCTATCTATCTATCT